>JAUYWV010092922.1:0-14525 GCA_032274565.1 Nematoplana nigrocapitula
CCCAGGAGACGAAAAGGATCTTTGGTAGAAGGTTGAGGCCCCAGGAGACGAAGAGGATCTTCGGTAGAAGGTTGAGGACCCAGGAGACGAAGAGGATCTTTGGTAGAAGGTTGAGGCCCCAGGAGACGAAGAGGATCTTTGGTAGAAGGTCGAGGCCCCAGGAGACGAAGAGGATCTTTGGTAGAAGGTCGAGGCCCCAGGAGACGAAGAGTGTGTTTGGTAGAAGGTTGATGCTCCAGGAGACGAAGAGGATCTTTGGTAGAAGGTTGGTGCCCGGGAATTGCGAAAAACAACTCAAAATTCATTTAAACGCCGAATTGTTTCCTATTTTGTAGTAGAAAGGTCTCGATGACTGGTAGATGAAAGGAATAAGATCTCGAAGGCTTTCGTAAGACAAGTGACTGATGGTTTATGGTTCAGAAACTTTGGAATTGAAAGACATCTGATAGTAATGTCATCTGGCGTACCTACTGTACATGATACGGGTGATGTTGTTATAATTCCAAGGTCGAGGGACGCGTCGGCAGTAAGACAAGAGGAGAGAGAAACCCCATGGAACGCAGCACCCTGCCTGTCGGAGCAGTACATCAGCAACACGAGAAGTTGGCTGCAAGGGGGCACTGATGTTGTTGATTTTGTAGTGGAAGGATTGGTCGAAGACGTTGATGCGGTGCCCGGTTGCCTTTTTGGAGAAATACGCGGTGCAATGAAAAATGCGTTTTACTTGATATCAATTACATGCGAGTTAAGCTTTTCCGTGCTCTGCGAGATGTAAGCAAGGACGTGTAACCGCTTAACTGTGTTGACAGAGGGATTTGATCGTGAATGTATCAAACAGCCCATCTGAGGTATATGACAAACTCTTCTCGACCAAATCTGTGCAGACACACCGCATTAACGGACATTTTAATTTTCCGGTGTGTTTTGTTTGTTCCGTGTTTCCTTCTTTGTAGATTTTTCTGCCAGTGATTTATAGCAGGAAGCAAAAGGTATATACACTGTGTGAAATATAGTCGTTGAAAGTTACAGTTTTGTACGAGCAAGTTTACTACATACTCACAAAGATCACAATGGCTGGACCGCTCAGTCTACTAATCTTTAAGTAAACTTTGAGCACCATATATATACTCATAGGGGTGTTCCCACTCACTCCAGACACGCCAGCTGACATACAGTATATAGGGGTGCAAGGTTTAAACCTATACACTACGTAGTGTTGAGAGCACAAACATCCAAGCTTACGAATCATATGCATATTTTTATTTTTGACTTACCAACAGCTCGGATCAGTCGATCTATTGGTATAGTAGACGGCCTGATTATGATGGGGCCTTAAAAGCTGTCATAGAACTAGAAGATTGAGCAAAATTAATCATAATAAAAATATCGCGAACGAAATTTTCCGACAAAATTCACGTTGCACTCGGTTTTCTTAAACACGCATAAAAAACATTTTTGCACGCGCGGCGCTTGTTCATTCACACAATTTTATATCCTCTGAAACAAAAAACAAACATTAGTGGTGGCGGGCGGAATTTTTTTCTTGGTCATTGATTTCAAATAGGAGTATCGACACGAAGTCGCATATCATCAAATCTCACTTCAGTTGCGGATTATTTCGTTTCCGTGATACCGCCCATATTTTCCGAGTCTTTTTTGCATTTCAGTGTAGTAAATATGCCCATCCTGTTTATTGTATTTGGAAGTCGACACAGTCGCTATAACGCGTTGCGTAATTAGACGGTACATTGAAATAATAGCGTTATTATCCAGTACAGTGTACAGTATAGCTGGAATTTCTTAGTCCTTCTAATAGAGATTATAGATACAGATTCTGCGTATTGCGCGCTATAGTCAGCCGACGAACCGGATACGATAGGTACTGTGGGTGTTTTCTGCCACATTAAATCTCACTAAATGGACACTATATACACAGAGTGCTACAAAAAATAACGGTTGCGAAACCACAAGTTGTGTTTTAATTTTTAAATAGGAACTTTTTGTCAAATATATAAATATCTGTGGTTACGACATTTGGAATTGAAACGAACTCGGCGTGGTTTTCCGTTGGAAAAACAAGAAACATTTCAGCGTTGTCGTCCAGCAGGCATTTTACCCACGGTGACACATAAATGTAGCGTTATACCATCAAACACGTGGGGAAATAGATAGCACTTTTTGTTACATTCATAAGAATTAGGAAAGTTATGTGGGCGAAGGTGCGTGCTGTCTTGAAAATGCATTCTTCTGCTCGCAACTTTTCGTAATTTTGATCCGATTTTTGACAAATGACACGTCAAAATGATCGCCATGCGGAACGAAGTTGGGCAGACTTCCTCAAACGTTGAAATAAAAAAAATACTTCAATCTCAGAAATGCGATTTATCAAATTTCGATGACTGCACGCTGAAACCTGAAGACACGTTTAACTTATCGGAAACGACACAATTGCACCGGGTTTGCCTAATTTTAGCTAGTCCACTATAAATATGTATACTCTTACGTCATCAGAAACAACGGAGACAATTTGAGAATGTTATGTTTCAAATTAAGAGGCAAATAAGGGCAACATACTCAAGATGGAGAAAGCACTGGCATCTCCAAATACGTATAAACATCAAACAAAGTAAGACAAAGCTTGTTATGTTAGACTGGTTGAGGAACATTGCAAAAAAGTGCATGGGAGAGAGAAAGGCTATGTGATAGACATTTAGGCTCCGTCTTCTCGTGGCGTGGGTGTCCCGTGTCAACTGGGGCCTCTCTCTTCTCTCTCTCTCTCTCTCTCTCTTTCCCTCTTTCTCTCTCTCTCTCTCTCTCTCTCTCTCCCTCTCCCTCTCCTCTCCTCCACCCTATTTTCTTTTAATGTTTTTTTCTCTCTCTCTCTCTCTGTATGTCTGTATGTCTCTCTCACACTCCCTTTATCTCTATCTCTCCTCTCCATCCTATTTTCTTCTCTCAATGTTCTTTTTTCTTTCTCTCTCTCTCTCCCTTTATCTATCTCCCTCTCTCTCCCTCTCCTCTCCTCCGCCCTATTTTCTTCTCTCAATGTTCTATTCTCTCTCTGTATGTTTGTAATCTGTATGTCTCTCTCTCTCTTCTGTCTCTCCTCTCTTTCTCTCCTTTACCCAGATAGGGGCACTGACGCGTCCCCTCAACCAACCGGGAATTACGAACCAAAACACAGGGAGGGCATGCGATAATAGCTAACGTCGTGATCTGACAAGGCATTTTGATTGATTGCGATTTGTATATCGCATCTACAGTAATAGCATTATCGGAAAAACATCTGCCCGGATTTGTACAAACTCGCCTCAAATATAATCTGTGCGCGGAGATAAGATTAGTAGTGACCAGACAGATAGACAAAGTGTGAAGTTGTAACTGAGGCAGACAGTATATACGTATATAGAATTAGTCGCTGTAGTACCTGCTGATCAGCTGAGACAAAGGAGAGTTTTACTGAGGCGGCTGTTACTACGCCGCGTCGCCACCTACCTGATTGTTGAGAAGCCTACACAGTGTGTGTGTGGTGTGTGGACTCGGAGGCGGTGTGTGCAAGCAGGCACGCATAAAAAGTCAGCCTGTCCTCAATGACTCAGCGTGGGTGGCAGTCAAGCGTTGAGGTAGATCGGCTAAGCCTCGTATCTGATCGGGTGAGCTGAACAGCTGAGACGATTAACAGTTTGATACCTTTCTACGCCACCAACTACGAGTAATCTTCGACCACCTGATTTGCTACTCACTGCTGTTCGGGTTTGTTATTATCCAAGACACCTCACTTGGCCATAGATAGTGTCTCACCATAAGGGATGCTAAACCGTTTAATATCACCCAGATGAGACTGTGATCAGCAATTAACAAAGCTGGGCATCAGCCCTCACCCAAACGATACCCTCAGAAGGGTGGTCGCAATTTAACCAAAAGGTCCGACTTTCACAGAACACCATACACACCTAGCCTAACTAAGTTGTCCCGAAGCCTGATGTATTCGCACCACCACTCAGGGTGGTCGGACCACCAGGTCCCCAGGTGGTGGTCGGACCACCAGGTCCCCAGGACACCGTGTGCGAAGAGGCACTGGAGGTTACACGATTGTCCCCAAGAGACTGTGTTCAAGTGAGGTGAGAATTAGTCTGTTCCGGCTCTCTTTCATTTCTCGTTTCTCCCTCTCTCTCCACTCTCGCTCTTTTCTCTTAATCATTTTCTAACCCTTTCCTCCTGGAGGACGGGACACTGACGCGCTTTATTTGTCTCGTGTGCAACTACTCCTCAAGTAGAGGCAAGCAGGGGTGACGTGAATCAGCTCGCTAGGTAACGTAACTGCTAGTCAATCCACTCAGTCACAATCTCTGCCTGTCTGTTAGTTAGGCGGTTGTAATGCCTACGATTTCGGAAGAACAGCATGTGGTCTTGGACAAAGAAAATGAATGCTGCTGATGACTGGGGGTGATAAACTGGTTCTGTCGCCTTTATTCGCGAACAGAGGAGCTAGCTTCGATGTGTGTGTTCCTTCTACGTCGAGCTAGTGCATAGAGCGACGCGTGCCTTGCTAGTCTCCCCTTTCTCTGTGCATGAACCAGCTGCAGTGACATGATGACTCATTCATCCATATGATTCTTTCTCCTGTGTGTGGAAGAGTGTGCCTTCCTTGTTCGCCCCTCTCGTTCGCGTGGCCCTTCTACCACCTCTCCTTTGCCCCCATAACTTACGATGGGAGTGCAAGAAGCGAGGAGGAAGCTCTGTTGACTCTCCCTGTATGCATCCCTTCTCTGTTCGCTGACGCAGACTTCGTGACTCACGCTCCTCTCTCACCGGAACGTCTTTGTTCCCCTACCTCCTCCCCGTTGCTTGCGAGTCTCTCACCCCCCCCCCCACCCCAACCCCCGGCTTGCCCCCTAATCAAGGTGACATTGCTGACATGTGCACGACCCGAAAGTGTCGTGCCTCGGCGTGTGGGGCAGAAACCGGCATCATGGTATCGCTGATCCATGAGTGGTACCGTGTCGTGTGGATGTTTCCCTTGTGTCCAACCGTAGCCCTTTTCCCCTTCCTGTCTGCACGCAAGAGAGGCGGTTGAAGAAATGTGTAGACGAGTTAGATAGTGTTTCTTTGTGTGTACAAATTGTGTAAATACAGTACCATCCACTGACCAGACTACACACGCGTCACCGTGCGCTGTGCACTGTACCTCTTCTCCCACCCCCCGTGGGAGGGTGCAAGATGAGATTAGAGACACGGAAATGTTAGCGACATGTGCTGCTGCCATGGAGATTATAAGAGTCGTCATCACTGCTCGCATCAATGCTGACCTGTCACCATTACTGCCCCCCCCCCATGTCATATCCGCTCTGATGACCATTTTACTTTATCCATAGAAGCATCTAACCTGGCTTTTCATGACCAGTTTTCTTTCTGTTTCCGGCTGATTTTGAGCAATCTTCTGTCAGTAGTGTCACGTTTGAAAAGCTCTGATTACTTATTAAGATTCAGCCATATAATAATGTGGCTAATCTCACAACTCATCAACGTCATTGTCATCAAAGAAATACTAAGAGAGAATGAGAGAGAGAGAGAGAGCTAGAAAAAGGGAATGAGAGGGAGAGAGAGAAAATAGCTATTAAGTGAGAAGGAGACAGCTATTCAGAGTGAGAAAGAGAGAGAGAGAGAGAGAGAGTTAGAAATAGGGAATGAGAGGGAGAGAGAGAGAGAGAGAAAATAGCTATTAAGTGAGAAGGAGACAGTTATTGAGAGTGAGAATGAGAAAGATAGAGAGAGATAGAATAGCTATTAAGTGAGAAGGAGACAGTTATTGAGAGTGAGAAAGAGAAAGAGGGAATGAGAGATAGAGAGAGACAGATAAGGAAGTCGCTTAAGGCCCTAACCAATTAGTCTCTGGCCGAACGCCCCCTCACCCGAACCACCTATATCGGATTGCCGCTCGTTCCCCCACTGTCGTCCCAAGTGTGATGGTGTGTTGTGTCCAGTTTTGGTATCGCCAAGGAAGTATGGGGAGGGCCCGTGCTCATGCCGCACCGATGTGGAGAGCATAAGTGGTAGTTGGCGGTGCGTTAATTGCTACTTTTGCTGCCACCCAATATATTTAATCGCCCTCCGCCGTGGCGGATTGCTCTGTCAGTCGAGAATCTGATCGGGTTGCCTCCACACGAGGCAGGACAAGGCGGGATAGCGAGCGATTAGAGGCTCAAAATATATGGGACACTTCGTCTAACCTGTTCTGTAGTAAATTGCCTTCAAATTGTCGAACCATTTACCGCAACCCATCGCCGTGAGATATCCGAGCCTGACCAGATGCTTCTGCGCGCAAATTGGCAGTAGACGTTCGGAACACTAGAGGCGGTTCGCAGAGCAACGGTGGTCGCGGGAGAGAAAAGGGCTTTCTGTAGAGTTTCCCAATATACAAAGTTGACGTTTGTCCACCACTCAAACCCAGAAGAGGGAGCTATTTATTCTCCACAGGGTATAGTTTTGCCACTAATTTACAAGAGCGTCCCACGTACTAGCAGAGAGGGGTCACACTATCCCCAGGCGGGCTATTGATTACTCACATGACGTAGCGCATTGGGAATTGCACAGACTGGATGTGGTAGAGTAGTAGTTTTCCACCAATTTAGAAGCTATATGACTACTAACACATGAGAGATGAGGGGTTACTCTCAATCACCAGGTGGACTATTGATCACCCCTATGACCACGCGCATTTCTGCTTCTTTCTTCCTGTTAGGATACACGAATCTCCGCTGCGGACGCCCTCAACCACCCCTACCTGGAAGAGGCCCGTCTTCGTTACCACTCGTGCATGTGCTCCTGCTGCGCCAACACTCCCAGCACTTCCACTTCTTCCGCCACTAGTCCAACTTCCGCCTTAGGAGACTCCCAACAACAGGCTGCGAATGGCAGCGCTGCCACCGCCAGTAGCAGACGCCGGTACTGTCGCGATTTGGACCCGGACGCCCCAGTAGCCCTGCCCAGCAATATCGATTCGGGATTTCGGAGACTGTCCGAAGGAAAAAGTAATGATCATACCATTTATACTACTGAATTTTCTAAAATAGTAGTATGTAGAAATCGGTTGTTATTTTTGTACGACTGTCGTAAAGATTTAAAGTAGCCAATCTGATTCGATCTACCGTATATATGATAGGAGAAGGTTACCAATATTTTAGTTGGGGTTAAGAGTAACCGAAGGTCATCATTTGTTGGAGTTCCTCTTCGTTATATGGACTGTAGAGTGTGGATGTGCATACAAAAATTGTGCGGTGTGCTTGCATGCAAAGAGCTTATCGGATCCAGCGCTCAATATTCTGCTCTGTCTTTCTGTCTGCCCCTGGCTTGCCTTGGAGATCTATCTAGCTACATTGCATTATTTGTCCTAAAATTGTGCTAAAACGTCAGCAAGTTTTTCACCAAGCACCAAGCCTTCCTGGTATTTTCTGTCTCCTCTCGTCACACGCTCTCTCTGTCGCGCTCTGTGGCTGAGATACACACGTAGTCGTGCGGTTGAAATTGAGAACAGCTTGCCTGTTCCAAGTGGAACAGATTTCTTACATGTATGTACAAGCGTGTCGATAAGTTGGCGGAAGAGTTCAAATAGTTGTGGGTTAGGTAGGAGAACAGCAGAAAACTGGAAGTGGTATTTTCTAAAATGCTAACGGTTCGAGGGAAATCGAGGAGCTACGTACTTGTTCTAATACCAAGCAAATTTCTTCGTCCACTTGCCATTGCTTGGGGAGAAGAAGCCATGGTGGTTGGAAGAGATTCTGATCATGGTGGTTGGAAGAGATTCTGATCATGGTGGTTGGAAGAGATTCTGATCATGGTGATATACTTACTGTCATTAGATTTAAAATTGTTTCAAATGAAATGAAATAGAATAAAGACAAAACCAATGTTTCCTGATTCCAAAATAGCAAAGCACTTTTCATGTGGCCGACAGAAGCAGATCAATTATGGGCTAATGACGCTGGTATTTCATCTTAGTTGCGAGCGCAGATAAGGGTGTATAGTCGAGAAATTACGAGAGAAAGTAGCTTAAGTACACCGAATTACATTCTCTTCAGCTATTCCAGAACTACACAGTATAGACCCGACAGAAGACGTTGTTGAATAAAGTGTTCCCTTGTTACAGTACTATATGGCTGTATTTGAACCAGAGGAATGCCATGGAATTTATTATACATTTATACGTGCTACAATTGTGTGTATGAAGTTTAGCTGCTCTGCTGTGCTGTGCAATGCGTGCAGGGGCTGGTGATGGTGAGTGTGGTAATCGGGAGGACGCAGAGGGTTCAGTAGAATAATAAATCGATCAGCAGTTTTGTATGTGTATGTGTGCGTGGGGGGGAGAAGAACCTTCAAAGGTTATTTATAGGGCGGTTCATCTGAGCTCACTACTCAGTAAGTGGGTGGAGTGAGTGTGGTTTCTCGATATTGTAGTACTCAACTGACTGGAAAATCAGCACCAAAGAAGTGTTTCCCCTACCCACTTGTCGTCGTCCCTAATTTGGATAGCGGTGCATCGTTTGATCTCCCTTCGTTGCAGCGCACAGCCTCGCTTTGTGTGCACTGTGTCAGGCCAAGGCTAGTCGGTCAAGCTAATAGGACTTTGGTTGGGAGGCACTGTCGCTGTTGTTCTTTGAAGCAAAGGTAAAGGTCACCGCATTTCCGATGTGCGTGTTTGTGTGTGCTAGAGAGCCGGCGGCGGCTGGGGTTTCATCTGACTGAAATTAATCGATAAAAATCCTCTGCGACCCCTTTTCTCCCTCTCTCCTCCTCCCTTCCCACATTAGCGCAAAACAAATCAATAAATCACCTCCATGATCGTGATCCTAGTAACGATTTTGTGTCTCTCCCCCCTCTCACCCTCGCAGAACTACTCTGGGACGCCATCAACGAGTACCATTCGCGCGATGACAGACGTACACGTGTTGTACTCAACAAGAACGCCCGCAACTACAGCGCGCTCATCAAGTGAGTACGCCCATTGATTATTCAGTTGGAGTGGCCGTGGGTGGGTGCACCCGTAGGAATCATGTCTTCCTCTTCCGATTGTACCTACTTTCTCCGCTCCAATCTTTGAAGTGATCCGTCCAGAAGAAGAGGGAGGATTAAGAGAGGAGAGAAGAGCTAGAGGGAAAGGAGTGAGAATAGAGGGAGAAAGGGAAATAGAGAGAGAGAGAGAAAATGAAATGAAGATAGGAGAGTTAGAAAGAGTAGGAGGTCCGAGCTAGGTGATGCAGCACTTTGCGTACCGGAGCAGCAGACACCCCGCCACGAGAAGCCGACTGCACAGGGGCCAGTCCAACTCTCGCGAGTCTGCTCTAATATATTTGAACCTTCCAACTTCTGGTTCCACTTCCAGGGGGTATTTTTTTCAATGCTCGTTGGCATTTGGTTAGGTCGAGCAGGGAAAATTGTCCGTGTGTACAGTAATACCAGTATACCCTGCCGATGTGTATGTCATATACTTTACACTTGTGGACGAAGACTTACCAACCAGCAGTGCGCAAATTGCACACAGTTTGCACAGGCAAGTAGTAGAGAGGGGGGGGGAGTCGAATAAACACAGCAAGCACTGGAATCACTCCATGAGGCACACAGTCAGACAAAGGCAACATGATGGCTGTGTATCATTCGTTGTAGGCTTTCCTCTGCTGGAGCAGCTTGAATCATGAGGAGCGGCGCAGTGAACTGGTTTGCACTGCACAATGCAGTGCAGTGTGCGGTACTGTAACGCTGTGTGATGGTGTGTGTTGTACAGGGTCGCGGAAAACGACATCAGCATGTGAGGGAGACTGCGACTGGTGTCACATGCTTGCCAACACTTTGACTCACTGCAAAAATATACAATATATTGGTTGGTTAATAATTTGTGTACAGACATGTACTTGTTAATCCGTTGATTGATGTTACAGTGAGTTGAACTGCTTTCTTTAGTATTTTGAGTAGAAGACACAGGCACGAGTTTGCACCCACAGTGCTGATGGCACGGCTCCCCCCCCCCAATTTGAAAATGTGCCGAGCGTGAGTCCAGTTCAATGAGTCCATAGACAAAGAAATGACTATATCATTTTTTCACTGCCCATCCCATTGCCTTTGCTGTCCTCAATTACTCTGTCCTCAACACAGCGTTCCTCTTCCTCTCGTCGGTGTTAGGTTGTCCAACTCTCTCCTCCTTACCTCTTACCTCCATCGCCTTGGCCGTGTGTTCATCATCAACTTGTCCAACCTGTAGAGAGCGAGTCCCTGCTTAGGAGGACCATTCTCAGCCCCATGCAGTCGCCTTCTCGCACAGGGGGTGTCCTGCTCTGGCAGGCAAAGTGCTGCATTCCCGCAAACTGTCGAGAAGAATGTGTGGAAGTGAAGCACCCTATAGTCCCAACTCCGTCTTAGACAGTACCATATCATTTTATTTATGCTCACCGTCAGCCAGCCGCGTTCAAAATACTGAATATTCTCTCTTTCTCTCTCTCCGCGTTCCCCCCAACAGTTCCAGTGTCGCGCAAGCCAAAGAAGTGCCCAACAGTCACAAATGGTAGTAGTCATCGGAGATCTCCTCGTTGCCCCCAGCAACCCATCGACCTTGCTCCCCCGGTCGTTCGATCTCACCTCTCATCAACAACTACTTGCATTGACACCGCTGTTGTCTTCTATCTATCTGTGTGCTGCGTGCTGTGTGCTAGCACAGTCGCATTCTGTTTTATTAGTATTTGGGATTACATATTCCAAATTTTCTGTGTTTCCTCGCGTTTATATACTGTACGCGTGGATTGTTTTGTACTTTCTACTGTCTAACTGACTACTGATTTTGTGTAGTACGAAGGGGCACTACCCTGTCTCAATCAATTCTCTTGTGCCACTGTTCAGCTGTACCCAGTGACTTCCGTCAATTCCTCCTTGCCTCCTAGAGGACAGAGGTGTCCTCCGAAGCCCACTGTGTGTGTGTGTGTGTGTGTGTGTCTTTTCTTTGTGTTTATTTATAACTTTAGTGGTCTGACTTTTCGTATTCTGTCGATCTCGATCGAAAACACAGTGTGGAATCAACTATACGACTAATTGTCGCTTTTTAATCTTCTTATTTTCTAAACGTTTCCTGTCTTGTTTGTACTCTGTCGCACTGCCCCCCTCCAATCGATCAATCGATTAATCACCGGCCTTGACCTCACTCCTTTCCAAGGGCCTTCTCCTCCGTTCTCATTTCTGCTGAGCGATTCGCGCCCATCAAGTTTTATACCCCGTATACATACTCTCTATGTATGTGTAGTAAGTGATGATTTTTAGGGGTCACTTTTTATCAACGCGTGTGATGTCTTTGTAAAGCGATTCTTATACTACCCGGCCCTACAATGTGTACAACACACCTCAAACTCTCCCCTGTCCTATATATTTTCGTCAAAGCCTACAGCACCTCTTTGTTATGTCTGTGTCCATTTTCGTTTCGTGCATTGCATATACTGTACCGTATCTTACTAACCGTCGGCAAGCTTTATTCTAAAAAAAAATCGCTCAATTTTATTTTTTCCACAATTTCAAGCACATCACTTTGTGATAAATTATACCTTTCTCGAATATGCATCCTTTGCTGCAACCATTCGCATTATGTAAATCGTTTTTATTTTTTGCTTGAAATTTGCTCTTCTGGTGGTACTACGAGTTGGTAGTATATTTATTTTATTTATTCATCGCATCTGTTGTTCTGAAGGATTTGTTGCTTAGCAGTCAGTGTGCTCTTTCTCGCTCTCCTCTCCCTGCCTCTCTATCTCCGCTCGCTCTCTTTCTCTCTCCTCTCCCCCTCTCTTTCACTCTCTTCTCTTTCACTCTCTCTTCTCTTTCACTCCCCTCTCCTCTCTTCTCTTTCTCTCCTCTCTTCTCTTTCTCTCTTCTCCCCCTCTCTTTCACTCTCCTCTCTCTCTCTTATCTCCCCCTCTCTCCTCTCTTTTTTGTGTGCCGCCGGTTACGTGCTGCTCAACGCGCAGCACCATCCTTCTCTCTACACAAACTCTCACCCAACCAGCACACATTCGTAGGCATTCGTTGATATGCACATCGCCATATATACCTGCATAGTGTATAAAACGCTTTTATTGTAGAAATTTTGCTAAAGGAAACTCGTGCGCTTTTTCCTTGTTTGTTGGTGTACTGTGTGTCTAGATCATATAGTCACAATTGTAACGCGGCTTTTTCTTCTCTCGCTCAGTCGTTAGTTCATTCACGCCGCTTATGCTGTAGTGTATGTATTTACATATATGTCTGTTTATACCACACTTTTTGTCACTGCCGTTTGTTTCCACAAAATTATTTGATTGAAAATCATACGAGTAATGCTTTATATAAAAACTTCTGCCAGTTGTGTCGGAATCAATACATGCAACAGAGAAAGAGTGTGGTATAAGCCTCTTATAGCTGGTTGTCACCCTGCTCCTATAGACTGGGCCCTGTGCTATCAGCAGCAGCATGTACGTACGTCTAAGGACCGCAAATGCGTCAATTTTCCATGGTTATGCCTTTCCATTGTACAGTTCTCATCGCAGTACGTTATCGATGTAAATATTGCCATCCCCTTTTCGATTCGCCGCTCAATCGCATTTTCCTCCACGTTTGTTTTCATCGGCATTGTCAATATGTACACACTGCACCCACCCCACCAATACTACTAGTCAGTCAGTAAGTAGTGCGCGCGTGGTCAGGGCCGACGGAGAACCGCTAGCGCTTTCTGTTTTCACCCTCCCATCCACATCTCCCTATATTGACATCATCTGTAATTGAAGGCGCGTGGTTTTTTCTTATCTCATCGCGTCCTGTAAATTGTTTACCGTTTGGCCGACAGTTTCCATCCATCAACGAACTGCAGCACACCCTAAGAGCTTTCAGCACATCTTTCAGTAGTCACTCATGTCGTCGTCAAAACGCGCATCTCTCTCGATATATATAAATGGCATTGTTCGGTCTTTTTTATAATATAGCCAGGGCAGTCCTCGCCAACCTGTACTTGGTGGGAAAGTATTGTATCCTTGCATTTATCGCCAATTCCAGGCCCCCCTCCAAATGACAGTCACACTCGTCCCCAACCAAGAATTGTGTAATTATTTGCTAAAAATGCCAACTTTCAACCTGCACCAGTTTTATGTCTTCTGTACAGTCTTATTACAGTTACGTTTTTTATCCTTCTGTCCGGGTTTTTCACCGAAGTTGTATGTACGTGGGATATCAATCCCCCACCCCCCAACTCTTTGTGTGTCTTACTTCTGGCCGAATGGGATTTCTATTCGAGCCATTTGATTGACCCACTCGAGCGGGTGAATTCCCCCCGCCCCCTTGTATTACTGACGTATCTGTACAAGCTTCAAGCCAAACCCCATACGATAATCAAATAAATGACAGTATTTTAATTTGCCTGTTTTGTTTTGTGTTGTTTGTTCCGCAGATAAACGCGGCGCGCACTAAATCTGTTAAATGCAATGGAAGCGTTGGTAGTAAGAGTTTCCGTAAGTCTAGATCAAAGGGTCATAGTTGTATGGTTCTGAAGTGAGTGGAAAATCAATTAAATTGAGGACCCTCTTATAGTTAAAATTAATGATCGATAAAAATATTCGGCAACTGCTATCTTTTAGATAATGTCTTCTGCTTTCAGTGGATACAAAATGGTGAGCATATATCGAATAATGACTACGTGCGTGCGTGCGTGCAAATTTTATATTTACTTTGAGGCAATCTTTTCTCGATAAAATTCTGAATGATTTATAAATTCTGCATCCCCTGTCGCCTAGACAATACTTTCCTCATTCATTACTTGTAATATGGTGGGAAATGTTTAATAGTGGGTTTTTTGCGAGTGCGCAAGTTGCAACTTCCTTTATCTGTATTCGGGTAGAAAGTGAACTGTTGTGTTCTACAGCATATCGCTGGTCTTCACTCTCTACAGTGTATGTTAAGCCACAATAGCTATATTTCGTTTCTTGGGTTGATTTCCGTCAAATAGCATGCTTCTAGCTTTCGTATACAATACGAATTAGTAAGAAATACAACCAGGGATGTATTCCTAATATTCTACGAAGCATAACGCTGTTCACACAAATTTAACCTAGTGTCACACCAAAATACATTAATATATTATTAATTAAGATGATGTTATTAATAAAATCTATGGTCACCCCTGACAAAATTTATAAAACATGCATGTAGTGGACAAGGGGTCATCAACCTTTCTTTACGAAGGGCCGCACTAACTACTCTGATGAAGGCCGGGGCCGCACCCACCGAAAAGAATCTCAACACCGAAAAAAGCGAATAAGGCAAAAACAACTTTTATTTGTAACATACTGTACAGTCATGGCCAGAATGGATGACTCACCCTTATATTTGGTTATTTTTAGATAATATCGCTCTTACTGCGTTTCTCTCAAAATTTGAAATTTGATTGGAGCATTTTTGATTGGTTGTTGAAATAGTGACTTCTGACAGCTTTTACAATTGATATATAAGCACGTATTTATTTTCATTGTTGATTT
>JAUYWV010092933.1:0-23076 GCA_032274565.1 Nematoplana nigrocapitula
GAGAAGCAGCGCCGCCAGCCACAGTGCGGGGTTTGTGACCGGCCAGCCCGAAAACCCGGGCTTTGGGCCCCCCTTTTGGAGGGGGGCAGGGAGGGTTGTTGCCTTTTGGGCCTCGAAAGGCCGTGGTTCCACCGCGTACAGGCGGCAACGTAAGAACCAGGGAGGAGGCGTCCTGGCCCTCATCAGCGACACCATTTAGTGCGAGGAAATTCTCCTACCCCCGTGGCGCCAAGGGACAATACAACAAAAATTATACAAGTTAACATCTTCATGAAGATCGAATAACTAAACCTGACTAACATAAATATTTCCCCAATCAACACCAACCAGCAGGATACCCACCTCAATAGACATTGTACAAACTGCCAAGATGCCCATACACTACAGGCTGTTGTAGCCTTTTCATCAAAAGAGATATGGAAAAATGCCCTTGCCCTTAAAATCTACCTCCAACGAGGTACCAGTCCCAGACGGTATCTGCAACGAGCACCTGACCTACCGACCGACTGGGAATGACAACAACAATCTGCCGGCCAACGGAAACAGCTCCTTCTACACATCCACAAATCTCTTGGTAGGGTGGACCATTGAGGACAGTGCAGTAGATGTTGGACAGTTTCCGGAGTGTTGCAGTAGTCGCAGTTCTGGGAGGGGCCGTGTATGCCTCAGTAGGCGGCCGTGATGGTGGCTTTCCCTGTTCGTAGATGTCCTTCTCTGGTGACGGTGGAGATTTGGTAGGTAGGTAGGGGGGACAGCTTTCTGGGATACTCCACTGCCAGAGCGTGGAGTATTATACCCATAATTCATTAATTATTTTTTTTTTGTAGACGCGGCCCGTCTTACCAGCACGGAAAGATCGTTTAGCCTTCCCTACCTAAAATTTAATTTGCGGCTATTCAAAATAAACGCGAATTTCGTTTTTTAGAATGCGGAGTAATGTACAGTATACACGAATTATTATCTAAGATATAAATTTTTTGTTTTAATTTATATTAAAGTCACAAATTGCTGTCCAACTCAAAATAGACGGGTCTCGAACTCGCAATCTTCTATTTAAGAGGCACACGCCTTATCCACTGTGCAACTTCCTTCTGAAACAACTATTGTAATACCAATCTGAAAGTCCTGAGGAAATCCACTTTGAACATAAGTGTGACATACAGACAGGCAGACCCTTTTATAGTGATAGGCGAAAGCATCTAAAATATCTAATTATAATTATTGTTCGATTTGTTTGCCAGGATCGTCGACGCAGTCGGAGTAAAAGTGTGGCCCGGTCGGAGTCCCGAAGCAGTCGTCGCCGGTCACGCTCTCGCTCCCGTTCCCCCGAGGCCAAGCCGAGTCGGCACAAGACAAGCAGTAGCAGCAAAAGGAAATGACTCTGTGCCCAGGTGATTGGATGCGAAGAAAAATTACATGTTTGGTGACCAGTTCGATTCGATGTGTTGGCGTACGCTCCTCCTGCCTGCCGCTGTATAGTAACCGTTTCTATTGAGAGGATTATCATTCTTTCTCTTCCTCTCTGATGTACAGAACTTCATCCGATCATTGTATTCCGTTTCCCTGGCAACCCACTCATCATCCCACTTGCTGTTTATCCTACATGTCCCTGTCCAGTCCAATGTTTGTTTGTGTTGTACCAGACTTTTAAAATAAATTTATTGATGCAATGTGGCGTTCTAATTTCACTGAGCGATAAAATGCAGAATTTGTTGGGTGGTGGTGATCCAGGAAATGTTTTCTAATCTACAGTATTTAATCGTAGTGTCTGACGATGAAGTACAGGGAATCCGATTTTCCAGAATTTTCAAATGATACTTCGAACCATTCATTTAAACCGTTTTTCTCAAAATTATAATTTAAACTTAATGATTAAAAGATCTAACTATGTGAAATTCAAAAATGGAATACATAATTAACTAGATTTAATTTTTTATAAAAGTCCCAATTAACTATGGGAAAAGACAACGTGCTTTCCATGAAAATCTTTAATACAACTTCCTACAGTACAATGTATAATAAATAAATATGGGACAAAAATATTCGTTGATTAGGCAATTTTAAACAGCTCGAAAAAGTTGAATTCCAGAAAACAAAACATTGCCGAAAATGTATAGTTTGGAAAATAATGAGCAAGTAGTACAGATAACGCGTACATGGTGAATCATACCTTGCTACAGAATATTGTTAAAATAAAAATTATGTCTATACCAGACTGACACATCGTTGATTAATCAATTGGATGAAGATGCATTAGAATGATAGATACGTTATATGGGAGGAGAATACGCAGAATGACGGGAAGATCAATAGGGGAATAGCACCTGACTAGAGAGCATAAAACTTGATTATAAGTCGCAGTGTTATTGTGTCGTATCGACGTAGCGTAGATGCTATTCCCGCATTGATGGTACGCAATAAAACTTAGGAATGCACATCCAAGATACCGAATTCGAAAAGTGGGGAGACAAACACTGGCAAAATATATGGAGCATAGGAACATTTAATGCAACCGGTTTTGTAACATTATAAGCATTTTCATGCAATTTGAAAAGTTGCGTATTAACAAAGAAACGTTTGGTAAAACAAAATTTATAATTATTTAAGAACTGAAAGAAAGTTAGCGTCATTGTGAACTAACAAAATATAAACACAATGGAAGCAGTCCTTGATGTAAATCGCTTCCCGAATTGCTAGGAGGTCAAAGTTGTAACCTTGACATGTCAATTCAGTAGAGCGATTCACATCAAGGACTACCCTTTCGTTAGCCAACAATGGCGATTCTTTCACTTTATTTATGTTTTTCAATAATTAACAATTTTACTATAACCATTTGTTAGTTTATACGCCACTTTTAAAACCACCTGACAATGCTTATATACTACAGACGCGAAATTGGTCGCATTAAATGTACCAAAATTCCAATATTGGCCTTATTTTATCTGCATTTCTCGAAATTAAAATATTTTAATGCGTTTCAATAGTTATACATATAAAGCGGCGACATGCCTAGCACTCACAATTTACAATTATTAATGTATAATTATGTCACATTGATTGCTATTTATTCTGGCTGCTCTACCACAGTCGTTATATGCTAAATTTATGACGAAATATGCTGTTCAATTTGTCAATAGTATAACTTTTATTGAATATTAGGTTTTCTAACAAATGTATTTTATATTCCACAGTATGCGTGACGCATCGTAGTATTATATATAAGTAGCCTAATTATTTATATAATTTAAATTATTACATATTTTAAAAAAACTTTTAGACTATCAAACTCGGGTGTGTTTAGTCCGTGTAGTAGCAAATTACAGATCTACAGCTCGCGTATATAGCAATCATTTTCAAACAGAAGGGAAATATTTCGTTATAGCTAGCGTTCACACTGTCAGACAATCGCGATGTGCTTATAGGTTTTATCGGATTCAACATAATTGTACACCACAGTGCATTTGATATTTACGTAAATAAGAAGCACATATAGCGACGAACAAGTGAATGTTCATTTAGGGGGTAATTTGTATATCATTTACTTCATAATAGTGGTTTGTATAAAACAGGCGTTTTATAAACACTATTTCTAGTATGAGCGATTACGCGCACTTAAAACTGGATAGGACCAGCATGCTAATATAGATAGACCAGTCGTGGCACAAGTCAATTAGTGGAATTTAATTCTTGATCTAAACTTTAAACAATTGTGGAATAACGACATATTGAACTCCTTATACTACTAGGCAACATAAGTAATATAAATATTTTACGTATTTTATTGTGAAATTGTAGGTGCAGTAGGAGTGAATAATCTTTACTGCCACGATGTGTTCTTGTCAAGCGGGACCCCTCTGCCAGGGAAGCCGAAGCCCTCTCAGATAGGAGGCCGACTTGACAGACCCAAAAGACATAAAACTTGGGCATACATAGTGTCTCAGAAGAGATGCTAAACTGTTTAATATCAGAGGTGGACACCAGTCCTCACCCAAGCGATGCCCAAACTGTCTAAACAGCCGTGTACATGGGCCTTAGAAGAGTGGTCCCAACTTTCATAGAACTGCACCATATGTATGCCTAAATTTAACCGAGATGCCTCTCAGGGTTGCCTCGAGAACACCCTGAGTCGAAGCCCCGCGGAGGTTAAACGACAGTGCTATAGAGATAATGATGTTTTAAATGCCCCATGTCAATACAACTTGACAGACTTATTTTACCATAACGGGATGGGCACAGGTCCTATTGCCTATTTGCTCTGCTTATTAAGGGATAAATTGTTTGGTCTTTCTGAATAGCAAAGACTGTGCCACGATGTGAATGGACGAATTGTCCAATCTAGTTCTTTGCACTAAGTATAAGGTCCTATATATTTGATTGTACGCTTTTCATATCTGTAGTACGCTGTGGTATAATTGATATATTAATAAGTACAATCCATTTATTTTAAAACGACTTCTTTAAAAAACACCTATTCAACATAATATGATGTAGATTCAACGGCGGGGAGAGTCTCATTGAGCTCACGTCGGAAAATGAATGTTGGTCCTCTTTGATTTAGCGTGGCTAACAACAAAAGCAGCTTGAATATTCGTCCTTTGCTTCCGATCAATAAATAAACATATCTAATGTCGTACGAATGTCGCAAACTGACAACACTAATTGGTACGCTTGGTGATTTTTTATGGTTATACAGATAATAATTTTCAAATTGGGGTCAAGGTCGTTGGAAACCACTGCTGTAAATGGCATGAAGACGAGTACACCATATTTGTTTCATTTGACATTCCGTCGCAGTTAAAGTCCGAGAATTCTTTCGACAACTATCTTTCGTTTTTCAAAATAAGCATTGGCCGTATAACGTCTGAAATAAACAATAAAAATAATTATAAACAGATGACAAAATTGAATTGGTGCATAGCTTCATTACTGAACAAGAATTAACAAAAATCCCTATATATCTTGGAGCGTAGGATTATTCTGTTGAATTCATCACCAATAACACGGCGCAGTATATGAACACCGTAGCTTTCACGAATAAATGTGTAAGTTGAACTTTATCATTCACTTCATAACAGTTGCGCTTTTTCTTAAGTGGAATCTAATAATAGAATCATTTGAATCACATTTCCAAAATTGTTATTACACAGATATAGGGTATACCATATTTTGCTTAATACACAGTTTAAGTACTTGCGTGATTATATCTTTAACTGTATATAGACTTGACTATCGGAAAAATTCCGTTCTGTAGCTCTAACATATGTGTAATACATATCAGTACGCAGGACAACGCAGTCGTCCAAAATACGAAAAAGTTTGTTTATTCTCTCTTTTCTGAAATTCTAGTCATTGTCTATGTCCTTCCTACATGCGTTCCATTTTCTCTTTATCGCAATCTACGTATAGATTAAAGTTCTTGTATTTCTCGGTCGAAGGGACTCGGCAGCGCTCCAACCTGAGAGAGAGGGGAAGGAGAAAGGGTAAAGAGAGACAGAAAGAAAGAGATAAGAGAGGAAAAGAGAGAGGGGAAGGAGAAAGGGTAAAGAGTGACAAGTAATAAAGAGAGACAGAAAGAAAGAGATAAGACAGGAAAAGAGAGAGATAACGGAGAGAGAGAAGAAGGAAGAGAAGACAGAGTCAAAAAAGGAGAGAGAGAGAGAGAGAGAGAGCGAAAAGAGAAAGCAAGAGAGACGATGAAAAGATAGGAGAGAGGGAGGCGAGGGCGAAAATAAGAGAGAGAGAGAGAGAGAGAGAGAGAAGGAAGAGAAGACAGAGGCAAAAAAGTAGAGAGAGAGAGAGAGCGAAAAGAGAGAGCAAGAGAGACGATGAAAAGATAGGAGAGAGGGAGGAGAGGGCGAAAATAAGAGAGAGAGAAAAAGAGAAATTGTAGGAGGTCACAGGCAATGCAACACTTTGACTGTCGGCAAAGGAAGGTGGGTGCATGGTGATTTCTGTGTGACACACCGTTTGATTGCAGTTGTTGATGCCCTGTATTTCACTCATCCAAGAATTGTAACCAAAGAGGCAGTTTCGAAAACAAATTAACTCAATAGAATGAAGAAACTCTATTTTCAGAATGCATAATTTTTCCAGTAATTCTTAAATCGGTTAAAAGAATGAATTAATTTTCAGATGTAGCCTATCGCCTGATAATAACCTTACTACAACATGAAGCGTATATAGATGCTAAGGTTTTTGCCCGACAATATTCACTTATAGAATGTTCCTGATGGCCGACTTTGTTGCTCTTTGTTTTTAAGCGTAATCATCCATGACTAAATGAAGAGTTTACTCGCGCTTGAACACATTCACTTGTATCAGAACTGCACATCCCCATAAAACATGTTATTTTGGAGTGTTTACTTTGTGTGACGTTTTAAATGAAGTTATAAATCTCTTTCCGTCTAAATATAGTACTTATTATTCAATAAACTGCATACATTATTATCCGAGTACTTATATACAGTCTGTAGTGTGTAGCTACACTGTCACCCCAAACACGTAAACCAGGATCTAAACATGCGGAACTTTCCAAAGCGATTGATTTTCTCAATAACTACTTTACGGAAATGCAGCACAACGTGGCACATACTGTGTATATATAGGTACCGTCGCTTTACAGTTCTACAACCATGATGAAACATAAATAAGGATGAGACGTTTCGATGAATCTTCACCCGTATGCTCAGTCAATCCGTTACTGAAAAATAACAAAGCAAGTTGTAAAAAAGCGTAGATATTTTTACGTTCCTAAGATTTTGTTTTATAATCAAACCACTTCTTTCGTACTAGAAATGTTTGAAAAATCCGTTTTTTATATATACAGTATTAGTCGTACCAATAATGCATATCGCCTCTAAAACAAACATTTTAATTAAACAGTTTTACATAAAATAAAGCACAATTATGGGCCAAAATGCATTTCAACGATGCTTTCAATGTTTGATAGTCACAGCTTCCCTTATTACTAGGTCAAAAATCACTCACAGCATTGTCAGTCACCCCACATGATTGTGTGAGATCTAGAGTACATGTGACACAGTAGAGAAATAAATCGCAGATCTTTATTTCAGGTGTTCATCGTTCCTGATCAGAGTCAGGTGTCGAAGAGTGCAACGAACATTGGAATTTACAGATGTCCCCCAGCTTGAGGCCAACCGGATAAGGTTCCTTGTAGAACAAATTGTCTGGAACTCTATCCGCTATTTCTGTACCACAGGATTATGTAATGAGTTCCGAGTCTTTTGTCAAAGAAATGAATAATGACCAAGAAAGGGAGAGTGACGAAATCAGTTTGCCATTCTTTTTACATTATCTATGTTAAATATTTCAATTTGCTAATTTTTATAACCCTGAGTACGTGTCTTTATAAAGTATAAACACAATGAATCCTAGTTCATCATTACGTTTCTATATCCACCACGTTTTTTAATATCAATGTATGACATTGAGAAACAGGACTGCACTGTTGAACAACAATAGTATTTTCTTTAATAAGATATAGTCAAAACATTGTAGGAACATCTGATCTCTCCTCTGTAACTTCGCCAATTGTTTTATAAAAAGACGTATGTAGGGCCGTAACTACCATTGAGGCAGTGCCCTTCATCTGTTTTCTACAGGGGGCGGCGAACAATGAAAGTAAAATTATGACAGAAAGAAACAAATAAGAGAAAGTTACAGATAGATGAAATGGAAAATTAGAAATGCGGGTCATATGTTTGGTGGACTGAGGGGGCGGGGCGTAAGTTTCGTGAACTAACGAGGGCGTAAATTTGGTAAACTAAGTGGGTGTATGTTTGTTTGTCATTTCCCGCGTCGTCAGTGGACGCCCTCGGTTACGTCGTCATTCGTGTATTCGTTCTTTAATTCTCGCACGCAGTCAATACAAGCTGAGTGGACCTCTGAGAATTGATCTCTAAGTCTTTAACCATGGTGTTGTCATATCTCTGCCTCAACTCGGAGATTGGCATGGTGTGAAGAGATGATCAGCAGACTCAGCCTTGACCCCTCACCTTCTACACCTTTCGTCGGGAGCGAGGCCTACACGTTGCCTAAATTTACCGTTCTAAGTTGCACAAATAGAGTTAGGTCTTTTCGCGTTAGCTCTGAGCATTACCTAATGATGGACTGAGGGGGACGTAGGTTTTGGAATTTTGCCTCGTCTGTTTTCAGGACCTAGTTACTGGCCTGCTCTGAAAAATCTAACTTTCCGTGAAGTTCAGACTTACACTGTTGCTTCCACAACGCTGCGCACTTTCTTGGCCAATCGAAGTTCGAGTCGAAGAATATCGAACACTCGTTTCTCCAATGGAGTCAACGTTTCGATGGTGTCCGGTAGGCTGAAGATGTCGCATCGACGTCCAGTGAATCCTGGCTTGCACCTAATAAAAATATTTCATCATATGGTAACATTTACCATGATTTTGGCTTGTTTCACAGCCATTAATACAATGAAATGCGCAAAATGACTACTCAAATATACTGTAGGATCGAGGTTGAGTACAACTAAAACTAAAAGTGTTGAGAAACGATGAGTCAGATAATAAAATGTTTATTATCGTATGCCTGGCAATTGTTCTCCTTCAGGTTGCACGAAATACCAGAGTGTTTATGACCATCTTGCTCAGCCTTTTAGTGTGTTTAATTTCTCCGATTTCAAAACGCTCTACACCAAGCTTTTTACAAGCCTCATCCTTACCCCTTGTTCAGACTCTTGGTTAATAATAACTAAATTCTATTAATGAAGGCATCCTTATAGCTAACGCTATGCAATTGTTCTTATAATTTCTTTAGAGTTACTATCTTTAGTCAGCAGGCTTCCCAAGAACTGGTGAACTTGTTCCAGGCACGCTGCTTGCCTTTTATCGTTTTCTTGCAGTAGTTGTCTGTTATTTTATTAATTCTGCATGTATTTGGTAAGGTTGCCTATTATGGTCATTACAGAAATGACGTAGTCGTTCGACTGTTGGGCACTTACGATGGTAATTTCAACTTTATGCACTCTTTTTTAATGAAAGGCAACCAGATGGTTCAGTGGTAGAGCAGCTGGTGGACAAAGTAAAGGTGGCAGGTTCAAGTCCCGGCTTAAGAGAAACCATCCTGCACCGACTCTCCACAGGCATGTCCACTCTCACAGCCAAAACCATGGGGACAATCAGACCAGAGAACACCCCCTGCCAATTCGGCGATTCCGAGGAAATTACGGAGCACCTTCTCATCATCTGCCCCCACTGGACTACCGAACGCACTGCACTCTCTGCTTAGAAGGCCCCACTCTTCCTCCCAACATCATCCACGAAGAACCGAACAAAGTCCTGCGATTTCTGGAGAAAATCGGTCGCATTGGGAAGAAGAAGTTCCGACTCGGCCTGAAGTAAATTTCCCTTGTACCTGGCTGACAGCTGTCAGTCGATTGTTTATAGCGGCTTGAAAGGGTTCGTTTGGTATGTTATCAGATCTGCCAGGTGGTGCTAGGACCGCGTGGCGTAAGATTGCCCTAGCCATAATGTAGCGAGAATGTAGAATGAGGCGTTCGAAAAAAATATAGTGGAAAATGCTCTTATTTTATATTCATTATTCTCACAAATCGAAACTGATTTTGCGGTATAACACACGACACACGTGATATAGGAGCATTTCATTAATAAGCAAACGTTGTGAGATGAAATCTATTTACACAGATTTAAGAGATGTGTGCGTCGTCAGACATATAGAAATCGGAGAAAAATCCAATTTCGGAAGCACTTGGACACTATATAACGATGGTATTTGCGTTGTACGAGCAATACAATTATATCCTTATGTCCTTATGCCCATTAAAAGTGATTCTTTGGATTTATGTAAATATGATTTATATTTTATTGTAATGTATTTCAAAATATATGTTGTGTTTCTGTCTACATTTTTAACTTTATGGTGCAGAAAATGACCCGAGGAGCAGCGCCTCTATGTGCGCTAAATGTGTTTGCAAAATAAGTGCACAATATGAGGGTTAATCAACGACGACGAACCATAAATTCTTTCGCTAGTTCATTTTCATGAAAACCAACCGTATTTGCGCTAATCAAGATGTATTTGAAAAAATAAACACAACCTACTTCTCAATACATGCATGACATTTACACACTGACATTCTGCCGAAAATCTGTTGCTGCTTGTTAGTGGTAAACATTTAGCCCCCTATTTATAGAGCACTTTGGAAATTGGGTAACTTAGGTTCGTTCACCTAATTACCGACATGTTTGGGCAAAGCACCTTTATATATATAACTGCATGTACAACACAACAGTGTACTTTTATCCTAATTTTACAAGTTCTAATTTATACAGATTATTAGACAGTGTACAGTACATATTTGTACGTTCAGCCGGTCATTATCAAAGTGGTTGAGTCTATTGAAAACACCAGTGAGTACACCACATTATGAGATAGGAGAATCACTCCCATGTTTTGCAAAAAAAAACTAACTGAATACAAGAAGCACCGACTCTGAAGACCCGAAGTCCCTGCATCTGGAGACGAAAACTTCGTAGAAGACGCTATGGTGGCGCAAGGGGCCGACAAAAATGTGAAGCCCATCCTGAGGGCACAAAGGTTTGCGACGTTGAAGGCTTCAGAGAAGATGGACGCGCCTTGTTGCGGGAGAATCTCCATACACCTTCCGTTGCCAATACTTTTGACCGACTTCTTTTTATTAAACTTTTTGAATTCCTTCTAAAATTAGTACTATATGTGAAATATTTGTTTATCTTTAGTTTCCACGTTTAATTAATCCAGTTATTCTACGTTTTGAAGCTAATAGGGAGGATCTATATGTTTTTTGTCTGTTTACACTGTACACTGTAGGTCAACACTTTCATCTAGTAACAGCGCAAATTAAAAAGTTAGGTCACACTGTATTGGCAGCCAAGTGTTTGGAGATTCTCCCGGAACGCGCCTCTTGTAGACTCTAATTCAGATTCCGCCGGCAGTGCCAGGGACACCACGGACATTGACAATTATAGACCTATAGTCTGAAACAACTAAAAACAGTCTCAAAGGTTGAACTAAAATCGATTTGTGCATAAGCGTGACGGAGACCCTGTTTTGCAAGCAAAAGATTTCGACGATCCAGTTTTGGAATCACCCGATTACTTATCCCCTCCAGACCACTTATCAGACGTGTATACAGATCAAATCATATATACTGTAGGCTATACCGGAAAAATTGTCCGTTTAGCAAAAATATGTACGTATATTTCACATTAATTTACATACAATCATGAGTGATTTTACAAAAGTCAAAGAGATGTACTATAAACAATAGTAAACAGCAAAGTAAAACGCAGTTCAACATAGATTACACATAATTCCCTTCCTTTTCGATTATTTTCATCATAATAGTCATCATCTTATCCAGCGCGCGCAGATTCCATCATCTGAGACGCAAACAGGAGTATCTCTGCATTCAGAAATTGTTCAATCTCTTCTCTTGAACCAAAGTTAAGATTCCGGCTGTCTCGACATGATTCCAGCCGTTTGAAAAGATAGCAGTCGCATAGATTACAGTCTGCATGGTGACTGTCGCAGGAGTCTTATATCGCGGTTTACAATGTGATGGTTAATCGTGTTAGCAGCAACATATGGGACCGAGCGTTATCCTGAATTAGTCTCATATTCTCCGCAAGTAATGGATTTTCTTGGTTCAACAATAAATGTGACAAATTAGTGAGAAACTCGGCGTATCTCTCAGAGTTTATAAATTCATTCCTTAGTAGAACTTCAAAATAATGAAATCCTCTCTTGATTGCCGACTGTTTCCTTCTTCCCGTTTGTGAAACAGGTTGGCCACCGACAGGAGTTAGCCAACAGCCAATTTTATTATAAATCTACCGTGACTAAATTTTCCCTGTATAACCTTGTTGAGAGAGCGCATCAGAACCTAATAACACTCAACCCTTACTGCTTTATGCAGTTCAGTAAGAGTAAGTGGTACCCAGTTTGTTCTTCGTATGTGTCTTACAGTAGCACATCCTCCAGGCCAAGCAGTGTTAAAAAAATCAAATATTTCACTTGCATTCATGTTGTTACACCGTGTAGTTTCTATACGAAATATTAATAGTCTATCTCTCGTACGGTAAGCAAATAAAATAACATTTGAAATACATTTGACATTTTAATAACCATTCGAAATATTAAAGCAAATATCTATGACTATAAACAATATCATAGACTGACATAGACGAACAACACCACATAGTTTAGCATACTTACTCTATAACATAAAATATACATTTTTTGCTTAACGGACATTTTTTCGGTATAGCCTATAAATCATACATCAGATAATACTGTATATATCTATATATATACGTGCCCTCAGTGCGCAGTTCATCCCGTACATGCGTTTGATTGATGTTGCCGACCGGGAATAGTTACAGTGGAATGCATTTTTTCTTGCTCTTTTATATACCAGATCACGAGGTTACCGTTTGTATAGTGCTGGTATTTGAACGAAAATGCCCCAATGAGCTATCTCATCCAGTGTTATCTCATTGCTTCTCTTTAATAGGATTTATGTTTAATCACAACACGGACCACCATTGATTGTGAAAGGCCGATATACAGTATATATGATTGACTACCGTGTTTTTAATACTACTTTATATACATTCAAAAAGGTTAGTAATCATAGTTAATTGCGACTGTATTGAGTTTCCTCTGCTAGCAGGCATTCCCAATTGAAAGTGAAAGTTGAGATCCCATACGATAATTATGAAAACACAAAAGTCACCTTGTATTAAGACCGTTTAGCAGTAAATGAAGTTTATTCACTGGACCGCGTCGAGTAGTAAGGATTTATTTAACTCTAGTTTACACCTAACCCGCCGGAAGATATTTCAGCAGAGCGAAGCATGACCTCAAAAAGTAGATAAAGTTTGCGCCAAACTGTAGCATATACCTACTATACTTAGGTACATTATATGTCTGTTTTAGTATTATTTCTGTATTTAATCGTTTGTTTGTTTATTGTTTGTACAAATTATTAATTTTATAAGAATTTAAACACTAAAAGAAGTAATATAATACTCAGCGTCACACCTATGAAATATAGTGCCTTTGGCAAACATTGTCATAGCGCAAATAATCTTTTAGATTATTTTAACATCAAATCAATTCTCAGGAATACAGGTTAAGCTCGTTTATATTTTAATTAACAAATTTTGTGCAAAACTATTTCTCGATAATTGTACAAATTAGGTAGGAAATGAACATGCAAGTTACAAATTATTTATCATAATATATGGCACGATATGAAAGTTACAACTGCACCTTCCCCCGCTTTCATTGGTGCAAATTGTTCTGTAAGTCAGTTTTTTTCTCAGTTTCTTCTCTTTCGACACTCAGGAGAGTAAGATCACTGAGGCTCGCAAATGCAAACGATCTCTCACAGCTGGCGATGGAAACTGCGATGGGGAGCCATGCGTAGATCGGGTAAGTGGTTCTCATCCCCATACTGAACAATACATTCGAGAAGCTCTTCGGGTCTTCATATTTTCATGTTGGCCCGACTTGGCATCAACATCAAGAAGGAATCCAAACTTGGTGTCAGTGTCGTGAAAACTGACGAGCGAGCCGTTCATCCGATTCTCTTTGCAGTAGAGTTCTCCCCAGCCATTTGTTATTTTCTTCTCTGACGACTTTCAACTTCAATATCCCGCCATTCCTGACAAAGACGGAGTCCTTCTTTGAGTGACTCGGTGACCAACACGTATCTTTCATCATTAAAATGATCTCGGTGGGCTTTCAAACCCAGGTTCTGTATCGTGAAAGTTCATGCTAGGATCCTGCGGCCTCTTTTCAATTCAAACGTGTACTTTGTTCCAAAATCTTCGCAAAATCTGAAAATCGTAGTTCAACTCACTATCAGAAGATGCGCCTACCTTTAAGTACCGCCCAGAGCACGTGCCCTCTACCAATTCCAATGCCATGCCCTACAGTAGGTGTACGCCACTACTCAATATAACAACGAAGCATTGAATATACAATATATATATAGAGAGAGAACAACTGTTTTTCGTGAAAGATGAAAAACTAAGACAGTTTAGGTTAGAGAAAACTGAAAGTTTTAAGTAGTCTTGACTTTATGCAATAAGAAGCAATTGTTAACTTTGTCGAGGAAAGCGTCTGTCTCCGTAATAATTTAGAACAATATGTGCTCCCTTAAATGAAATCTTTATATTTGTTCGTTTGCGCAGTCTATAGCTGTTTTATATCAATCGTTTACGTTTCTAATAATGTTTTAAAACAAATATTGTTAACAGTATACTGTACATATATACTGTAGTTTTTTAGCCCCCTCCTCCTAAATATGTCATTGTACAATAAAAAATTTTGAACACGTGTACCAAACTCTCCTTTATAAGATAATTTATATTATTTGATTCTTCATTTAAGAGTGAAACCAATATTTCCAATTTTTCAGACTAACTTTTTTTTATCTCGCATTTGCAAACATTTGCGGACCTATTTTCTATTGGCTGACGTGTTCAGCATATCAATCTCTATCGTCACTCATGGTGCACTGCAGGTTGGCTTCGCTTCTAACAACAGAACTGTTGGATACATGAAGAACACGTCCAGACAACTTACATGCACACTTTGTCGTCTAGCACCTCGATGAATACACAGCGCTGTTTCATGTAACAGTCGTCCTCTTTCGGGGTACAGTTTTTCAAATTCTGCGAATTCAGATTGTCCAACAGGGAGATGGGAGTCGTGAGAACCTCCACGGGCCTGGTTGATGCAGTTGGTGCAAACGTAGTAGTGGTTGTTGTAGATGTGGTTGATCCTGTTGTCATTCTTGATGTTATCGTGGCAGTTGTCATCTCCTCGGCTTTCCTCGACTTCGATCGCTGCTTAGCCTCAGTTGACACGCTAGATGCAATCGTCGTTGGAGGAGCGTGGCTACCGGAGGTAACGTCAAGGCTAGGCGTCTCTCTCGACTTGGGAGTTACTTGCGAGGACGTTGCTGTTTTTTCCATTATCTGACTTGTTCTCCTGGTGGTGGCTGTTTCTACTCGATTTGTTTGGCTCAGCCGATGACCGGAATCGGATAATGACGATGATGATGATTTTGTTGTTGGTGGTGCTGTTGGTGTTGTTGTTACTGTAGATGATGATGTTGATGAGGGGGAGGAGGATGATTCTTTGGACTGTTGTGCTGCTATTGTAGTAGAAGCAGAAGAAGATGTTGATGATGATGATGATGCCGAGGTGTCATTTCCATTGGTGGTGCTGTTAGAAGCATTCTCCGGCGACCTGTTGGACGAAGGCTGCTGTTTTAAACCGGTGAAAATTTGGGCGGCCAGTTTTGGGCGTTCATCGCCAGTTCCGGACCGCGCCATTGATCGGCGCCTCCTCCTGCCAAAAATCTCCTGGTGAACTGCGTTGACGTAGTACAAGTGGTTGCTATAGAGCGTCTTGGGGACGATGTAGCCTATCTGGTAGAGACAGTTCGAATCGGAGCTGCAGCCGTTCTCCTGACGAATCCGTTTCTCGTCGCGTACCTCGGACAAGAGGCTGGCCAACCAGTCCTTCTGCTGGCGCATCATGTCCAGCAGGCTGTCCACACGTTCGGCCACAATCTGTTCGAATTTCTTCTCGCTGATGACGGGCGGTGGATCGGCCGAACCGGTCCAGAGTGCCGTGCTGAGCGAGGCACAGAGCAACCAGAGAAGATCTGCACGGTTCGCTGACAGCATGTTTCTCTGCTGTGAGCTGTGACGTGTGTGGGGTGTGCGTGAGTGCGAGAGACTGAACGGTTAGAGCAAACGCGACGCCGCTGAATAGATAGGTAGTCTCTTCCTGAACCAATTGATATCCTTCAGCTCCCTATGCACCTCCTCAATCATCGGTAGATGTGAGTACAGTGTGAGTATTGACTTGTTACACATGTACATCTGCACACATCCACGCACACGTACCCTATATAGAGAACATACATCCACTTCTCCTTCCCCCTGTCCTGCATGCCAAAGAGGAGCCAATCGCATTGCCTTGCCTAATGATGGTGTCTCCTTCGCTTGCTCCTCGGCGTTGTTCAGTGCAGTGTACGCGTAAAACAACCCGGATTCCTGCATGGCGATTACATGCGAGGGTTTGTGCACAGTGCAGTGGGGGAGACACACTTGATTTTGCGGTGTTGTTGCACCAATCTCTTCTCGATTTTAATTTATGTGGCGGGGAAAGGAAGTGGGGACTTAGAAACCAACAGCACCAGGCTCAGTCTGCGTCACCATGATACGCTCCCCCATTCGTGTATTTTTCCTAGGATCCCTGTCTCTCTCTCTATGTGTGTGTGTTTCACCTGTAGTTGAGGTGCCGTTTCTGCCGGTCATTCCAATTAGCCCAACGGGATTCACATTCAGCCTATACTGCCTGTATCCCTCCCTTGCAGTCTCACCAGAGCTCTGGGGGGCCAACCGAAACCGCAAGATAAACCATTGCATTTAGCGGTTGGGAGATGCACGTAAAACATACGGGGTTTCAGAGACGCACAGAAGACGCCTGTAAATGTTGTTACAACTTGCCCGACTGTCTATAGGAAATTAACCTTGTCAAAATTTGCTTCTGTTTGGCGGAAAAATATTTCGTCCTCTTCAGGTTTTCTAGGTCCACCTACAACACCCAAAGACGCCGACTTTGTGTTATGGGATTTCATGCTGTGCCAGAGAACGCGGTAATAGTCTGATGAAGTACCACTTTATTGTTGTCGAATGCATAAATATATTTACGAAGACGAAAGAGAAAATGAAGAACGAAGAGAAAACTGGCTTCCATAAATTTAACTATAGCAGACATGTTTCGCTGCACTTACAGCATCATCAGGGATACTAAAATAGAAATTTAAAAATTTAAATAATTAATACCAACAAGCTACTGATAATGCTTAACATTTATAGTAATATATTTAATATTATCTTTATCACATCACCATGCATCTAAGATATTAGCAGCACTTGTTCTTTCACTTTCCCTTTGTCTCTTTCTGGAAGTTGTTCGGTCATCCATCTACTTAGATTTGCTAGGTAAGTTATAGACATTGCCTTCCTCTGCTTCTATTTCCTTCTATGTATCCCGTCAATGTTAATTCTTCAAGGCCTCCTTTCCTCATAATATGGTCTAAGAATTAGAGTTGTCTCTTTCTGGTGGTCTTTAATCATCTTCGCTCGCTGCCTGCTCTTCAATAAACCTCATTGGTAGCACACTCTATCCAAGGATCTTCATCATTCTTCTGTAAAACCACAACTCAACTAGGCATCTATCCTCTTCTCCATTTGTGGTGATGTAGTCCAACATTTGCAGCCAAATAACAGGATGGATTTGACGTAACAGTCCACCCTTTTCCTCGTCTCCATTGAAAGGTTACGATTCTTTAGCACCTTCTCTATTTTCTGAAATGCGTCTTCTGTCATGCCTACATATACGTCTCCTGATTTCAGCATAACATTTGCCTTTCTCAGTTATTATACTCCCCAGGCAAGTACTCTACAACAGGCATTGCGGGCTTTCTCTTTTACTTATAACCAAACATGCAGTCTTCTTACAGATGTTGATCAGTCCTTTTTTCTTGCTTTCTATTACTACTTTGTGCGACAATTCTTGCAGCTTCTCTTGGAATTCAACAACCAGAGCTGCATCGTCTGCATAACTTATGTTGTTCCTGTTATGGCCTGTTATTAATGATCAAACACCTATCTATAGCGGCAGTGAACACAAATGGAAGATCGTCCTCGTGCGAGCTTTCCAAAATATCAAAGGGTCAACATTTGAATGCTCAATTCAAATTTTGTGTACTTACGGGCAGCGTAACGTTGTCAAGCAGATTATTTTCTGCACGCCGATTCGGTTCGAGAATATTTGTTCAAAAGTTGTACTTCTATAGTCCGACCAATTGTTAGGAAAATGTGAATTTGTGGTATTAAGCTTTGTTATAGCCTGAACTATAGTCTATACACTATAATATGTCCAACTAAATAAAATGATCTGATGAACAGCTGTCAGTATGGTATTGTACCGTTCTGTACCAGTTTTGCCCTCTAGTACTCTTCTTATACTACATACTGTACATTCACTGATTTTAATCATATGTACAATATTTTAACAAATAGATATTATTATTAGTTAACGTTTATATAAATGCATATTGTTATTAAAGAAACATTTTTAGTTTTCAAGTTATAAGAAAAACGTGATTTTTGTTAAACTCTCGAACTGTTTTGCACCATTTGTTGTCTGTAGCACTCTTAAACATTATCTAATTTTGATAAAATTTATTTCTAACACAGATAGATATTATCATTAGTTAACTTTGATAAATCCATATTGGTATAGAAAATATTTTAGTTTACGAGTTATATGCACATAAAGATGTGAAATTGGAGTAATTATAGTACCCCAGAAAAACGATAAAAATAATGTATATATACTCATACAATACATACTACAACTCCAAATCACTCCAATTTGTGCTCTAAACGTTTCCTTATTCTCTTTTTCATATGTGTAAATAATACATTTATAGAGTCTAAAATGATTTTTCCAATGAGTTGAAGACATATTCAATATACTGTATATTTAAAATGTGAAATATACAGTAGGCATCGTGAACCTTTTCGGTTGCAACCCAATTGCTCTATATATACTAAAAGTTGGTCAGCGGGTCATGTGATATAGTTGGATGTATAGACTATAATATAGGCTAATAAAAAATGTATCCCTTAAGGCAAGGTTTGTCCAAAGTAAGGCATTAATCTGCCGGACTATTCGATTATTCGAAGGGCTCCAATCTCAAACTATAGGATAAAAACCTGATGGTCACATTGTCACAGACTCGCTTGAGAAAACACAACTGTTCAATACCTTTTTGGCATCGGTCTTCACGAGAGACGATGGTTCCGCACCAGACTTCCAGAGAAGAATTTCAGAAGAAATATTTATTGCATCCGCAGTATTGGAGAAAGAGAGGGGAGAGAAAGAAACCGTAGGGGGTTCGGATTCGGAGAACGGAGCACTTTGCTTGGAAACTTTGGTTAAAACGTCATTTCTACATAATAGCGTCGATATTTTAAAAACATCGTTCTCTTGATGTAAGCATACTGTAAGTATTAACACTGTATTAGAGATATGGATTAGGATTATAATCCATACCTATAATGGACATTGCATATATTAATTTGATATATAAGTCTGTATTTTTTATGTAATAAAAATATACCGATAAGAGGTTTATCTGTTACATCTATACATTTTACATTCCACCATTGTATTTTGAAAGTCATAATAAAAAGAATTTTTTTGTGACCAAAAATAATAAAGCAAGGTTTTGTGGGAAAACAATATTAAGTACGAAGACGAAAGATAAAAAGAAGGACAAGAAGACTGGTTATCATTGATTTTATTGCGACATGTTTCGTTGTGGCACACAACATCATCAGGCTGGAAAATAAAGTATGAATTATTCAAAAGGAATTATACATGGAAAAATAGATTATTAAAAATCTAAACTCCGAGATATTCAAAAAGGTTAACAAATTAGGAAAACATTATAATTTAAAACAAAGCTAGAAAAAACTTTTTTTTCAATATTAAGTAATTTGGTAAAAATTGCCCGGAAAATTTTGCGTAATTCATATGACGAAAGTTAACGAAATGAACAGAATTCGAGGTATCTTCGCGTCACGTATATCTCGCATTCATTTACATTATTGTGAGCTAGCTGCACTGTGGAAGATGGACTAATTAGATGATTTAAACGTTTCTGATATATTGCAAGAAGAAATAAACTTAAGTGATTTTGAGTTTGATTTGAAAGAATTCAACAAACTTTGCAGCAGTCTCGTGTCAAGGAATACTCAATATTAGATTAAGTAGGTGTTGTAGGTGTTTAATAATTGGCTAATTTCACGTTATAAACTTCATCCACTATCAAAATCACTGCGTCTGTCTGAAAAAAACAATTTCTGAATATTCAGTGTCCGACTTGAATATAGTCATTCCTCTATTTGTTAACGAAGTGAAGAATTCGTCCGGCGGAACCTATCGGACAAAGACGATTTTCGAAATGGTTTTATGCATACAAGACCATTTCAAGATGAACAGTATGTGCTACAAATTCTTTTTCGACGAGTGTTTGGGAATATCAAGAATGCTGTTGATAATGTGATGCGAAGATTGCAAAGCAAAGGAGAAGGGTAAGTATTTTATGTTTTTTAATCGTGATAGACAAGATTATAATTATCGTTTAAATTGTCAGATACGACCCAAAAAACATTGACGTGATACCTGATGTAATTGAAGCAGAACTCTCTGAAAGTGGACGACTTGACTACTCATCTACAAACTTGGAGACCATGGTGAATACATTAATTTATTCCATTCGTTTGCAACTGGCGCTTATAGAACAGGCGAGCATCGCTTACTAAGACAAAAACAATTTATGGTACGTTTTTACGTATACTGTTATGCTAATTAATTTTACATTTGTGTTTACAAATAGTAGCCAATGTTGAACGCCTTTATTTGGAGTTAAGGCAATGGTCTTCTAAGAACAAGCCAGGTGGAATTGCGGATAAAAAACGAAAATTGTGAAATTGTTTCGTCATGGCGAAGAATGAAAGTGTTTATATTCCTTGTATATTCGCTACATTGATTTGTAGTATAAGGTCTAATTGTATTTAGCGTTTTTAAATGTTTTCTACATTTAATTCTTATTTCAGTCCAAAGAAAGGCCTTGTATCTGAGACCAAAATTGGATGGAAGGGCTTATGCTGATAGATCTATTGGTCAACATACCATAGAAAAACGTTTCAATTATCTGTTTGCTGATTGTCCTAGATATTTCACCTTACACAGCCTCAGAGCGACTGCAGCCACTCGAATGTACGTATGAAAAGAATTTCGAAGAACAGAAAATCAAAGAGGTAAGATTATACGTTTTTAGCTTTGTTTATTATTTAAATTTTGCAGTTATGATTGTGCATATTTTGCAGGTTACGGGACATTTAAGCGAAGCTGTATACGTGAATAAAAACGCACTTCCGTTACACAACAAGTTTAAATGAATATGCGTGTTGCAGGTGGAGAAAAGCGCAAAGGTGGTATGTGCAGGACTGATTGCGAACCAGAGAAAAAGGTTCGTCAAGTGGTCGTTAAAGTCTCTTTGGAGAACAGTTCTTTGGATTAACAGTATACTGAATTTATTTGTTCTGCTGAACGGTTTGTTGTACTGTTTAATTAGTTTTTCATTCTGAATTTTGAAATATACTCTAAGTCGAAATTTGAAGTACAGTCCGCAATTTTCAAACATATTACAGTTGTAGTCCTAGAAAATTATATGGTATAGTTTTAGATTGGACAGATAAAATATTTAAAATTTCCGACGCTGCTGTATAGGAATGCCGATGAAAACATTTTCACATTCATATCACTCAGACGATAGAAAAAATAAATTTCACAGGCTGCGAAGTGACCACGAACACACCGCTGACACAAATCAGTCTGGCACAAAGAGCTTTCAATGTATACAACATATAGCCGTCATAAACTATTATTTGGCAGATGAAAATCGATTTTTATCAGTTTTATTGTGTCGTCACATTATAGATATGAATACCATTGGGTAAACTATTATTATCAAACATTATCGAAAAGCGAATAAATAATGAGTAAATAGTTGATTCAACCATTTATAGTTTGCGTGAATTTTGATTATTCATTTTACGTGATATCACACAAAAATAGACTTAACAAATTTGATTTGACTGCTTTGGATGGTGCATTCGCTGCTATTCTGTCGCTTGGATTGGCTGTAGAATTAATTAGCGCAGAAATGACGGGAAATAAATAACGCGCAAATGACGGGAAAATTGTACGAAAATAAATAATTTATTGCTTCTGACGGGAAGAATGGTAGGATGGCGGCAATCGGGTGACTATATGGATGATGAGCTGTCGTGTCATTTTCACTGTGTAGTCGTAATTGAAGAAAAGTAGAAGATTGAAGTATAATAACCAACTCACTTTTCAATTTATCATTCGAATTATTTTTCATTATTAACTATATAGATGTGACAAAAATAATTGATGACGAGCAATATGTAGCACCCATTATAGATTTGACACCCTATACACACCTGTTGTAAAATTATCATTTGGAGAAAATTCTATTATTAGAAGCTAGATTCCGCGTGTAAAGTAATCTACTGTATTGTACATGTCTGATAATCACATGAATATACTGTATATGATGTGATAAGTACGGTGGACAATCTGTATACTCCATAATATGTGCAGGAACTGGTGGAAGGTGCGTGTCAGTGATTGGAAGAGGTAAGTTACTTAAACGTGCAGATTCAGTATCCTGAAATTACTTTATCATTACGCCGCAATGGATTCTGTGTCGAGTGGCATCGGTGGGTAAGTTCACACATTCAGTTTCCCTTCGTCACAAACTTATTAGAAATTAATTTGCATGACTTTTCCTATTTAGCAAATAATAAAGACTAGATACGTCATAAGACTCATTTGGATATCTAATACGAAGTAAAAAGAGGAGAACCGCAAGCTCAAGGTGAACATTTCTTACCATTGCAACAGGTTGTCATCTTATATATATTTGTCAAGTTGTCTGTGTGTTTGTTTGTTCCAGGTTGGCGGCGGACCGTTGGTGCCAGCGACCCGAAACTTTGCATGGGTGACCCCCTCAACCCTGCGGGTAACATAGGGTGAGCCAGGTTGACCTCCGGGGTCGAGGTCAAGTAGGCTAAAAACGGTGTGAAATGGCCGTTTCGGCCAGAGGTTGTTTGTTCCGGGTGGGCGGCCGGACCGTTGGTGCCAGCGACCCGAAACTTTGCACGGGTGGCCCCTCAACCCTGCGGGTAACAAAGGGGGGGCGAGGTCGACCTCCGGGGTCGAGGTCAAGTAGGCTAAAAATGGTGTGAAATGGCCGTTTCGAGCAGAGTTTGTTTGTTCCGGGTGGGCGGCCGGCCCGTTGGTGCCAGCGACCCGAAGATTTGTATGGGTGACCCCCTC
>JAUYWV010092934.1:0-14523 GCA_032274565.1 Nematoplana nigrocapitula
ATGGTTTGGGGGTATTTTCTGCTGTGGGCCTCTCAATTAGAAATTTTGCATCTCGTGGCTATTTTTCCCATGTTATCCATTGGCGTAGCATTTTTTGAGTCGTCAAGCAAGCAAATCCGTGAAGAGAGTTAGGAGAAAAATTCCGGTCAGACATACATACATACATACCCACATTTCTCTAATTATAGATAGGATACAAGGTTTACTTTATAATATTTTTAACACAGATTTTCACAATTTTAATTCTGAAAATATCCATAGAAATATAGATTGTTAATAAAAATGCATGTAGATTTTATGGGGATAGTGATTCCGAGAACTTACTGAAACACTTTGTAGTGGTAAGTATTGCAGTAATGAAAATGAATGCTTTAGTCGGTGATTCCGTCATACCAGATTCTAACTGATCATATATTATCATATGAGAAGGGAAGAAATTCAGATGCTGTTTCAATTAAGGATAGACAATACAGTATGTAAAATATTTACTATTGTTGATCACAGATAGGGAAACCCTCTTGTGCGGTACCATTTACTGTAAGTTGCAGTGTCTTTTCAGCCCTGAGAATCCATACGGATTTTCTGATTCTATCATAAGATTGAATTATGTATATTTTCTTCTAAATATTATTATATCTTAGACAGTGTTCTTCAAACCTTTTCATGACTTCCGTTTGCCGGCCACTCATACCCATGGGAGATATCTTATCTAGAAATTGTCTTATTCCTTGGGGGACCCACGCTGAAGCTGTACAGCTCATCCTTCCTACCCATCCTGATGGTCTGAACTGATGGGAAAGTATGCGTCCACTCATTATAACGATACGTTTAGATTAAAAACAACTTTGTTACAATACATCATGCAATAACTGATATAAAGCCAAAATGACAATTCCAACATTAATTAAAACTTTTAATTTAGAAAAATGTAAACTCGTAGCAATCGTAACTACGAACTGAGATGAGCGCACTTGGTCTATTAAATGAGGTCAAGGTGTATGGGCAACACTTTGTGCCCATCGATTCTGAGGAGAAACACACTCGAGCAATTATAGAGAAGTGTAGCTCTAGTGTAGCTATCTATGGCTTTAGAATTGGAAAGGGGGTAAGACAAGGATGTATCCTGTCACCTTATCTTTTCAATTTTTATAGCGAGACGATCATAAGAAAAGTAGATCTAGAGAATTTGGAAATAGGAATACAAATTGACGTAAAATGATTGAATAACTTTAGATATGCGGACGACACAACGCTAATGGTTGAGAGAAAAGAAGATCTACTTTCTTTACTCAAAGTGATCAAAAGAGAAAGCGCCAAGGCAGGACTTCTGCTGAATGTGAAAAAGACCAAAGTGTTAACAATAAGCAGTATGAAAGAATTCAAGATCGATGATGACCAAATCGAAGTAGTGGTTAAATTTATCTACCTGGGTTCTTTAATTGTCAAGAATGGTGACTGTAAGGAAGAATTGCTCGCCGTCTCTGTTGGTTTCGAATGATGCGGCCCACTGAAGTGTCCCACTGAATAATCGCCAAATTAGTAATAAGGATTTTCTTGAAAGTGGTTTTAGTTGAAACTTGGTATGAACATAATCAAAGCAAGCAGCCCGTCATTAAAGCGTATTCGCATCTCTATTAAAGAGGGGCTCTGTCTATCGGTCTATCTGGAGGAAGGAGGGGACGATGACTCATCATTGGACTTACCAATATATCAATCAATTGCAATTTCCTTTGTGACTATAGGTTGCCCGAAAGCAAATAGTAATCGATATTGTGTCAATGGATGTTTCTCCGATGTTCTCACCACATTCCGACTCACTCGAGCGAATTCATGTGTGGAGAAAATGACCCAGAAGAAGAAGTGTATTCGTAAGTACTTGTGTTTGTACTAGTGTTTGAGGATAAGACATTTCCACTTTTTAATTTTATAATTTCACAAACCTATTCCATATTGTCAGAAAATATAATCTTATAATTTGTAATAACAATGGTCGCATTCTGCTACAAGATTCTTCTGTCAAGTAATATTGTGAAAACGAGAATTCTCAAAAACGTCTGTACAGCATTACTGTTTAATGCGTAGATTGAATTAAGATTAGTGAAGAGTTCTTCTGAAAACGCGTAAATCATTTTAGTCATCTGCTATAATAGTTGCACATAGGGCAACACAAGGCCCCGTTAAATAATTTAGAAATTATTGTAGGTGTTTCCGTTATTGACTTTTGTCAGTTATTTTACCACTGTTAAATAATCGTTGCGATCCTTGACTTCTCACTGATATCCATCATGTATAAAATATCGCTATTTCAAGACTTACTGACATTTTTTATTTTAATGCCAAACGCATTAGTTCTATACTGTCTTCAAGGAGACTAATTTCAAGTGTTATAGAAATGTAGGCTTCATGATTAAATTTATCCTCAGTGAAAACGACGTATTGTTTCTACATTTCAGCCATTATTTATGGTCACTATTTAGGTAGCAAAAATCTTCAACAATGCTCTAATAATGCCTACAGATAAAGTCATAACCACGAACTGCATTTTATCTATGTATATGTACAGTATATATTACTTTTTCTTAGGATGTCCATCAACGAGAAACGTTCGCGGTAGATGCAATAGAAAAACTTGTTTTGCTATCGATCGCCAGTTCAAATATGTTGTGCGAAAAGATAGATGTCGATGTCAGCGATACTTGGACAACAGACCGCGAAGATGCTGTGAGTACTACTTGCTCTAAAGTCTAAATGATTCTTTTTCATAACAATGAAGAAAGTTTAGTCATGACATTTTACATGATAACAGCTGCATACATAGTTTTATGGTTTTGAATATTATTTAGGTGCTTCGTCTGCAGAACGTTGCACATAAAGTGTGTCTATAGGATGTCATGCTCTGAAAAAAATATTAGTGTCCAAACAGTTTCACGTTTTTTATTCAAACTTCGTCTATCGCAAGTTTATATTCTAAATTATTAAATAATTTCTTTTCGGCGAAATATATACTGATAAGGGTACAAAAGGGTACTGAAAAGGTAGAAGAAACCTCGATTATTTCACTACTTTACTGGAAAACTTGGTGATTAATTTCCAACCACATGCGATCGTCCGAACCCTTGTTAGAGATTCTGGTTTCTTTCAAAGTCGGCATGGCGTTAGACAGGGATGCATCCTTTCACCTTTGTTGTTTAATCTATGTGCTTAAAGCATAATGCGCGAAGCTATGGAGAATAACGTGAAAGGCTCTCAATTGGCGGACGCATGTTAACAAACCTACAAGATACGCAAATGACATGACACTGAACGCTGCATTACGCGAGCGATCAGAAAGACTGTTATCATAGGTGAACGAGGAATGTAAACGGGTAGGTTATCTACTTACAGTATATTGTCGACAAGACATTCAATATGAGACCAACCACAGAATTTTAATTTCCTTGGATCACTTATAACAACGAAAGCAGATTCAAAGAGAAAACACGCCAGAACATTAGACATGGCGCGAAAGTCCGTCGTTGCACTAGACAAGATATGGAGAGACCATGTCATCTCCAGAGAAACAAAGATGGGTCTGACATATTTTCTCGTTTTCTGCATTGCGATGCAAACTTGGAAAACACGACAAGATTGAGAGAAAGCATCGGGAAACTTTTTTAACTGCATGGATCTTAAGACGCCTTCTAGAAATCTCATGGAGAGGCAACGAACAAATCTGGAAGTGCTCAACTCTGTGTGTAATCCGCGTAGTTTGGTTAACATAAATATCGTCTTCAACTAACTTAGCTACAGCATCTATACGTGAACAGCAGTTGCGTCATAGTCTTTCATTATAGTCCAAGGACATCCGACCATATAATCAACCTCTTGAGATATTAAACCAGATTCTAGTCACAATACGTCACAGCACGCATATAGTATATTTTGATCTTAAATTCATGTTGACAAAAGCATGAAATGAAATTAAGCCATAGATTTGAGATTTTTAAATATATATTTTATAAATCTACAGTACATGTTTATAAAAATGCATTGATTTTATGGTTTCATAGTGAGTCATAGAAACTATTGAAGCCTATTGTATATAACTTGACGATTGTGCAACCAATCTATGTATATCTTTGATGATCGCTTTGCATAATTTATGCTCATAAAATTAGCAATGCCAGTTGTTTGTTTTTTGTAGGTTGTCCACGGAGGCGTCAATGGAAGTCCTGCCTCGGCAGAAGCGGAGTGGCTGTTTGGACAACACGGACTTATCGACTAGTAACACCTAGAGGTCGAGGCCCCTACTGCAAAAAGACAACGGGAAGAAAACTGACTAAAACGGTGTGCCCCAGCAAAGTTGTGAAAAGATTAGCATGCGATAGAAGATCGTGTTGGAAGCGAACTGTAATCACCTCGTGGAGACGGAATGGATGCAAATGTCCGCGGAAAAAGAGACATATAAGGAAGCGTTGTTGTAAGTGTTTGTCAATATTCTCTGTTCCGCCTTATGTAAATCGGTATATTATACAGTATTTTGCTAAGAATAAATTGTAGATAACGAAGCAAGCCATATTATGTACTGCAAAACAGGTTTCCATTTAATCAGTTGTTTCCCTTATTGATTACAGTATATAATTGAAATAGAATGCGCTCATGTACACATTATACCTATAAACTCACTTTAATAGTTTATATCATTAAATGTCGAACATTGAAAAATTTGATAGAAACCCATGGTGCAGTTATCAAAGAAGGATGTTGGAGAAAACGTAGATTTAAATATTCGTTAAATGAGAACAACCGCACATACAAGAGCATTGCAACTGGGCTGAACAGCAACTGGTGCAGAGTATATAAACGAGTGTAATACAGGTGGCTCGGAATATGCAACGGAGCTGGAGGCAAACCACTTACAGTATACAACAGCCTGTGCACAGATTCCCTGTCAGCCATGCAAGCTCTGCAACTGGGTCCGCACTCTCAAAACACACAAATATGGCAGCTGTCTCGCAACCTTCAAGAACGCAACAACAACACCCTTCAGCCTTGACTGTTGATAGCGGAGATATCTGGTTGGGCCTGATTAGGTTAAACAGTCTGATCCCTGTGTAGTTAGGTGGCAGTCAACAGAGACCATTTGGGTTTAAATCAGACTACCCTCCCAGAATCTGATGCGTGACCGTAAGAACAACAACAAGAGAGTGAGGAGGGAGCTGTGTATTGAGAGTGTTGGGGCCCTGGCAAATGAACCCCTTGTTTCTCGGTTTCTGAGGATGGTCGACCCCCAGTGGATGGCCTGAGGCGGAAACCGGCAGCCACAACGACGACGACGACAACAACACCTGTCTACACTGCAACATGGAGGAGACGCCGGAGCACCTCCTCCTCACCTGCCCTCAGTGGACCCTTCATCGTACCAAACACCTTGGTGGACCCCTCCCCCCGCCTGAAACACTGCAAGAGAACACATCGGGCATCCTGGCGGCCTTCGTGAAGGCGGTGTGCCGCGCCTGGGCGGTCCGAAATGGGAAAGAAGAAGAAGAAGACAACAACAACATCCGGATGGTTTGGGGCCCAGGCTACGTAGACATCGATAGCAACGAATCGGCAGACCAAGCCGCCAACGAAGGTCGCTCACTGACCCAATTTGGGCTTGTTGGATTTTTTGCGTTCTCTTCCAAGAATACTGTTTGCCACCGTCGTGGTGACCTACTTCAGCGTTTCAAACGTTTCTTCTGGCGATTTCTCCTCTTCATAGCAACCCGAGTGCTTCTAGCCATTAAGACTGATTTGTACCCTTTGAACATTTTGTCTATTTCGTTGTATCCGTAGACTGATATTGAGGCCGACCAGGTTATGATCTGAGCCACAGTCTGGCCCTACATCTGTAGTTGGGGCGTATACTTGTATCCAATAGATATTGAATGGTGATGCTTTGATTCGAACATATATCACTCTGTCATTTATGGCTTTGTAGGAGGTCATGCTCTATACGGCCTCTTCCTTACTGCTTGCGTAAGGTACACCCACGCACGAATCCTTGAACTGGGTCCAAATCCTGACATCAGTGTCCCCCAAAGTGATCCCGATGCAGTGGTGAGATTCCTTCGTTGGGACGGGCGGCATATCCGCCCTTATAAGGGTTAGCCTCCAACGCCGCCAAGACAGACAGACAGCCGTTTTTTGCTAAGATTGATTTCCACTACGTGGTTTGTCACGAACGAAGCGATTGACAGGAAGGCACTACCAGTGACGGCAAAATCGGCTTTACGTGCACCAAATTCTACATCAAGAGAGGTTTAATTGTTTCACTCGTGGAACAAGAGTCTCAGGGACTCGACGTTCAGACATTTCCTTCTGGGCAGGCAGAGACGTAATGTTAATAATCTTAGTGAGCTTCCTCGTGGTGACCAGATCCTGCTTTCTCATCTTCGTGCAGAGGTGGCGTCTTTAGGGGGGCACATTTTCCAAAGCCGTTGAGCTTCCAATAATGATACAAATTCTCAATTGTTGATTCTTCGATGCTCGACTCTGGTTTTATTTATTTTCAAAGCATGCTTAACCACTTTAGTCACGGGATGAGTGTAGTTCTTTGGGATGTGGGAAACAAAAAACAACATCATCTTTATGCAGGATGAAGCTCCAGCGCAATGGGGCAGGAATGTTGGGGCTTAGCTGAATGATAATTTGGAGGCTTGGGGGTTGTTCACCAAACATGGCCGGGCCACCTCGATATCTCCAGATCTCACACCTTGAGACTATACTTTCTCGGGGGATATGTTAAGTGCAATGCTTATCAAACTAAGTCCAAGTATGTGCAGACCGGAAGGTACACATAACAACAGTGCTATACAGGGCAGTCATCAAGAGACATGATCCAAAGAGTAATCAACGCGTTTCCCTCCTGGCTGGGGATATTAAGGGTGTAGATGGTGACCACTAACAGTTTCCGAATGAAGTTTATACGCCCTGTACACTTAAATGTTATCTGTACATCTTCCACTGACACAATTAGGTCATCATATCTGTCTAGGGTACTACAGGGAAACTCTATACGACATGACTATTAACTTTTGTTATCCTTGCCATCCTCATTCTGCGCGTAGTATATCGTATTTTCCCTTTTCCCACTTGTGTAGGTTGTAAACGACCGTTGACACGCGTCCAGCGATGCGTTGGAAATCGAAAATTATCCCTCTACACCACAAAACGAACTTTGGTGAAAAATAGTTGCAAAGTGGCGAAGTCTGAGAAACTGATTCGAGCAATCAAGTGCAAAAGCTTTACTCGACGAGGTCCCTGTAACAGAGTTGGACAGAGGATAACCTATGATGAGAAGGCCATCTTCAAACCCGTCAACTGCAAATGCAAATTTTTAAAAAAAATAAGAAAACCAAAGGTAAGCATCGGGTAAATAAACTGATAAAAATACATTATGCACTATGTTAAATATGATAAATATGTAATTCATTTACCTATATTTAAATAGGTCAGATTGTCAAGTATACATACTCTGACAATTTAATCAGCAACTATAAGAAACCTTGAGACAAGATGTCCACCAGTATATCGGGTTCGGGGCTGTTTCCCCTCGTCAGTGCTGGATAGGATTCGAATCCGTGACCCAATGTCGAACTACTTTATCACTAGGCCAAGTGTCTTTTTGCCGAACATGCTGTAAGCACGTGTGGATGTGGATACTCCTGCCGCTGCGAGTTTTGAGTCCACGAATATGTCTCATTAACGGCTATACATTCAGATAGGATATTTATACTATTATTGAAGTAGTATGTAATGATTAGTTTATTAATTTTTAAGAAATGGCATCCACTAGAGGAACCCAGAGTCCGGCGGTCTACTGGTGGATATCTTGTCGAACTTGTCACTTCCTCATTATAAACTACATCAGTAGTAGTATACAGTGATTATCCTGTAAGAAATCACTTCCTATTTGGATATTGTTTTCGCCGGAGACCGTCCTACGTACCTATCATATCGAAATACAGGTAACTGTTTAATCGAATTGAATGGTTGGGATAATTTTACAATAATATCTTAGTATTTATCCACACTACACGTTTGAAAGTTCAGAAATATAAATATTACCTATAATGAACAATTTAATTGGTGTCTCATTAAAACAAGATATACTTAGGTTACTTGGTTACTGGGGTTCCAAATGAATAGGGGGCACAGCAGTAGCGACTATACACATACACAATATTGACACCGGAATCTGCTGTGACACCTCGGGGCCAGGATATGTGTACAAACGATTGCCAACCACATTCCCTAAAGTATGGACTGCTATAAAATGAAAGACTTAACAGTTTATTTAAATTTACATTTAAACTGTTCAATTACACCACAATTTCGACAATATCATTGGTTACAATTATATGCTCGATAAATCTAGTATACTAAAAAGGTAATTTAAATTTGGAAGGAAATCTTACTGTGTTTTAAACCAATAATAGCGTGGACTTTTCTATGCCAGCTTTATAGTTACATTTATAGCATACATATTTACAATAATTGTTATTTATTCTCTATATCTTCATCGCAAACTTATTATTTACTGATTGTATTTGTTTTGTTTTTTGTATTGCTGGTAAGTGAATATTGTAGGCCTGCTAAGGAGCACAGAAGCAGGCGAATATGCGACGTGTGTAATGATTTGTGTAAAACTACTATATATAGAGTAGTTCTTTCAACTAGTATAACTCATGCACTGAATAGTGACATTAAAAAAATAAACATCGGTATCACCGAGTGGGCGGCGAATTCTCCAAAAGGTGCCTCGAGACGCATCGGTCAGCCCCTGAATCCTGATGAAAATTTCCCGACTGGTACGCCCTTTCAGACTCGGTTAGTGCAATTTTTCAAAATGGTGCTAAATTTCCGACTGGTACGCACTTTTAGACTCGGTTAGTGCAATTACCCGACTGCTACGCACTTTTCGACTCGGTTAGTGCAATTTCCCGACTGGTACGCCCTTTTAGACTCTGTTAGTGGACATTAAGGAATGGGTTGGATGCGATCTTCAACAAACATCTCAACAAACAATGCACCGTGAAGATTGGGGTCGATCCGTGAAGGCCACAGTAGCTCGTTTTGGAGCCAACTGATTTAGAGAGGGAGAGAGAGAGTGGAAATTTCCGCCGAATTTCATACTGGTACACACTCTTAGAATTGATTTCCCAAATGTTCCAATTTTTTTCGATATTTTCGAATAACTCGTTAAAACAGTGGGCCCTGCTGTGGATTTTCTCCATACTGTTTTATTTACTCTCTAGATAATTCCCCTTTTCACTCTCAAGTTTGTTTTCACTATCTGCAATCAAGTTACGACAGATGTAAATACTGTAGCAAACACCCGTGATGAGCCTATACGAAAGAATTCGAGTAGCCACTCAGTCTCTCGACGAACAAAGATACGACATGTGAACTCTCTGGTGTTTTCAATCGCTACATACGGTTGCGCAAAGCTGGACACTCCCGCATGATGATAAAAAACAAGATCAAGTCATTTGAGATGTGGACATGGCACAAGATGCCTGGTATTAGCTGGAAAGAAAAGATAAACAATGAATATGTCCTGCAAATCATTCAACAGTCCATAAGCCTACTGAGTCGTGTCAACAGACAGAAACTTGAATACTTTCGTCACATATATCCCAGGGATGACGACAAGGTGTTGTTGGTGCAAACGCTTTCTCACTGCCAATCGATCTGCTCTCCTTAATCAGCAAAACCACGTACTGTACAGCAGTGCAACCTAAAACATCAGTTTTCGTTTATGAATCATGGAGTTTACATCCACCCAACAGATTCACTATATTCTTGTTACACGTCATTGTGACGTTAAAAAAACTTCATCTCAAATTTGGTGTCAATCATATTCTAATATTTACGATTTTGTTTTATATATCGTTTAAAACATATTTTGCCATATATTGTTGTTATTTCGTAAAAAAATTGGTTTCAAATGGTTAGCAATACATATCTATATAATTTAATAGGTCCACTATGAAACCTTGGAGTCAAATAGTTAAACAGAGAAGACTAAAATTTTTAGAACATATCCTTAGACAGAATAATAATGTTCCAGTAAAGAAAGCACTTAGAAATAGCATAAATAGCCAGGCCACTTTAGCAAAGGGGAGGCTTCTTGGATCAGGACAATAATTAATGACACGAAAAATCTAAATTTTAACATTAAAATCCATTTACTTGGTATATAGACAGAGATGGCATGAGCTTACCAAAAACTTCTAAAATTCCCTAAATCCTGTTTTTTTTGTTTCTGCGGAGATTTGGCCATACCCAAATTGATAGAATGAATAATAAAATGAAAATGTTTCGTTGGGCACAAAATGACAAAGATACTCGAAACGTCCTGTATAATACATTTAAAAGATTTTCATTTTATTACTGAGTTGTTTTGTTTTGATGTTGAGTCAGCAATCATTCAGTCACTTATTGCTATTGCATCTGAGTTTTATGAATGCTTTCTTCTAATACAGTATACACAGTTCCCCTTTACAGCTTGTTTGAATCGGCACGATTCCTAGAAAAGCCTAGAATCAGGCGGAAAGCTTTTTTGTACTGAGATTGTATTGTTTCGTTTTATCAATAAAATTTGTATTGTTTTAATATTCATTTTTTCATTTAATTATCTTTATTATACGTTAAAATGAATTTAATATTTTACTTAATGCAAATTACACCTCCCCCTAAATTCAAATTTTTCCGCCATTGAGTGACCAAACAAAACACTAAAATTATTAGAGGTCAATTTCGAGGAGATATAAACTGCATTAGTTGTATTATGGACTATTTAGTGAATTACACATACGCCAATACCTTTCTTATCACGGCAATCAATGGTGAGGATTTCATACAGTAATAATTCGTCAGCTTCCATTTTGCAGGACATGACAGACTATTTATTTGTTTGATTGTTTGTTTCCAAATGCACTATGCTGATAAATTTACTTCAAAGCTTGAAACTTGAATGTTAATAATCGAAACATAAACGCAGATATTTGAAAGTTTGAAAGTTAAATACTATAGACTGAGAATTCAGGAGAAATGCGGTTTTCTAGGTATATCTTTATCCAGCCTCAAACGAACGCGTATACTTTACACGTGCTACTGGCAACTTTACGAGCACTTGTGTTTTCGATTGAATTTGTTCCAACTGACATTCTCTGGGACACATGAATTTCGAATGTGTGATTTTTACGTATTTTTACTCAATAACTCAACTTGTCTTTTTCAGAAGTGTCTTTGTACAACTAAACAATTTTCCTACACAAAGTGCAATAGACGGACTTGCATCCGGTTGAAAATATCTCAATACAAGGAACGCAATGCCAAAGGAATGTGTACGCCGAAAAAAGTCACCAAAACGGAGAAATGTTGCTGCACGCGGAAAGCTAGCGTTCGGCAGCGGTGCAACCGAAGAACGGGTTATCAGGAGAAAATCCGGATCTCCTACAAGTTCAAAGCAGACCAACTTCGCTGCGAGCGGAAGCGGTCCGTCAATCGAATCCTATTTCCGTGCAGTCCTCGCACATCCCGGAGGGTGTATCGATGCGGCCAGCATAAGCGCTATTACAAGAAGATGATCATCACCGAACGCTGGCACAACCATACCGCCTGCCGTTGTGTAAAACAGCCTCGTGTCAGTTGGATTCGGTGCTCCTGTCCGAAGGGCAGGCCCCTGAGACAGATCTGTGTCCGAAGCAAGAAACTCTACAAACGCTTCTCCTATTTCACTCTGATTGGTCGACGCTGTGTGCGAAGAGTGCGTAAAAGGGGAAAGGTGATACGCTGTCCGAGAACCCCTCCGCTGATAAAATCCCGGTGTAGAGGATGTTGGCAGCTGCACACAACGCGGCGGTGGCGAGTGCAGAACTGCAAGTGTGTACTGAAAAGACAAAGTGTCCGGAAGAAATGCTGTTGCCCCAAAGCCGGAAAAGTAAAGCGTTGCGTTCGTGCGAATATGGTTCGAGTAAACTACTTCAACTACGTGCTCAATAAACAGAAAACGCGTTGCATAAGGAAAGGTTCAACTACTTATTACAGACTCTGTAAGTAATAATAATTTTTATAATGACATTGATACCTACATTATATAATATTGTAGAATGATGATGTTGTTGTTCACTGAGACCGGAATCCTGCCTAGGAAAGAGACTTACTAGCCAGCAGGACCGCGCCACCAGGATGATCAGGGAGGACCTAGTTGGAACAGCCACTTACGCCAAAAAATCCCCTGTTTCGCGTTCGAAGACGAAAGACACTTCCTGGAGTGTCTTTCTTCTTCGACTGTGTGCGGGGTGTTCGTGAAGTTTGGGCAGTATGGATCGGTTGAAGGGTCTAGTAGGTTGCAGGGTAGGCCTTGAAAAGCATGCATGCATCTTTCCTACTCTTGACGGAGTTGCTATCCTTCAACCGGGAGAACTTGTCGTAGACCCCTGCTTTGTCCTTTGGTGTGTCGGGACCTTGTCTTTGACCTCCCTGTCGATTCGATGAAAGCCCTGACGCACTCCCAAGAGATTCCCGGCGGCGGGGAGTTTGTACCTGAGAGCTCAGAGTATATATTTTCATTATTATGTTCTCTTTTCTAGAATGTCAATTCTGCTAAAGATTTCATTTATATTCCCACATCAAAATACACTATTCATAGTAGTATAGTATGTAAAAATGGTGAAAAAATAACTTACAGATAATACAAAACAATCCCAGGTGTTTTGCACCCCATTAGCAATTATACGCAACTCAAGTTGATCAGACTTATACTGTTCCCCCTAGAATCAGCTACATTTTCCCAAGTTTAGTGTAACCTTCCCGCATATTTAAATATGGTGACTACCACTTGTATCAATCCTCCTGAAGTGTCCATAATTGAAATATTTTTCTAGCTTAAGGGTCACATTTGTAGCATTCTATTTTTACAACCCAAGCGCACACTATTTGAAAAGCCAGTATGATTTCAGATCTACCTATCTGTACAATAGATGAGATTTAAAGTGACAGATTCAAACGTCAGTTCATCGACATATGTCCAAATAACTATAAATTTATTTTTCTAAAATAGACAATGTAAAGTGACTTTCCCTAAAGAAATAATTTTACTAGTTCACCAAATCTACGCCCCCTCAATCCACCAAACTCACACCCCTCTCAGTATGCCAAACTCACGCTCCCCTCATGCGGTCTACCAAATCTGCGCCCCCTCTCACTCCACCAAAGATATGCCCCGTATTTTTAACTCTCTGTAACTTTGTTCTTCTTATTCTTTCTTTCTGTTTTAATTTTTTCATTTCATCGTTTGCCGCCCTCTAGAGAAAACTCAGTGGTCTAGTTTCGACCTTGATCATTGGTTTTAGCCGTCCTTGTTTCGTTAAATTTATTTTACTGCGTCTGAATTATGTATGGCTTGCCAAAGTGACTAGAATAAGTATACTAGAGTAGACACGTCCATTTAAACATGAAAGATTTCCGTGTTATTTGATTGATTGCTTTTTCGGCCCAATCAGATTCGACGATTTTCTGTTTTAAAAATAGCAGTAGAATTTCGTAGGCATGTAGGTTAGTGATAAATTTTATAATACAATGATAGAACACATTCTCTTTTCATTTTGTCTGTCTGTACAGTTAATAGCACCTAGTTGCCATTTTCTAAAAATATAACCGAAAATAAATATTAGCCGTTTTGCGAATTTTGCCTACCAAACACCTCCAAACCGAAATTACATATTTTGGCGCGCGTGTCTACTCTAGTTGATGCACATAATTCTTAATGTGAAAAGTTTCAACGTGATACTAACCCAGTTATAAGACGGCCGTCAGATAAACGTTTATTATAATCAACATCAATGAAAATCGAAAGACAGGTAAATGGACAGAGAGAGCCTACATGGACATACACAACAATTAAATATACAGACATATGTGCATGGTTGACAAATAATTATAAACAAACAATTAGAATAGTTGACACACGTCAAGAAACCTGCACAACCAAATTATCAAAATATCATACAGTAAGTACAGGTAATGTGCTGTATTAACTACTGTGGGAACATTTGTTACAATTTACAGCTGTGAACCATTAAGTATAGCACAGATCATAGGAATGAATGTTTTAAAATGTCTATTTGACCTACTAGGAGGTTGAATGAGTCTACGGGATAGAGTAGCAAAAGGGGGAATCAGTGGGTGGAGGCGATGATACGTGTCAGTATGAGCTTGCACAAAAAGTCGAATGGCTATCTTGACGCGACGATCTTGTAGGGAAGGGAAACTGAGGCACGAAAATGCTATGTTACGTCTAGCAAAGCAGCAGATGAGTCGTTGTGCACGTCTTTGAACAAGCTCTAGTTGCGCAATAAGATAGTCAAGAAGGCCGATGAATAGCGGTGCCATATTCAAGGATGGATCGAACTAGCCCGTAGTAAATCAATATCATTTCGTCATGACCCAATAGAGGTTTTAAAACTCGTAAAGCATAAAGCCTTCTCGATG
>JAUYWV010092945.1:0-14522 GCA_032274565.1 Nematoplana nigrocapitula
TTTGGATATTCATCCGACTGTATCATGGCGTGTAACGCAGTATAGATGTAGACATATAGAGAATGAAACAATTCTAAGCAATCATGCCTCTCAGTCCACCTGGTCTTGCACAAACCCTTCAGCTTTGAAACGCGACTTTCAGGTGCATACACTTCGAGCACAAGTTCTAGAAAGCGCTGTCTTTTAGGAGACAGATGGAAAAACAAGAAGACTTCATTTATGATATCAATCATGTTACGTAGAGCTTGGATCGAACAAGACTTCCCAATAGCCAGACTGAGAACGTGTGAACGACAGTGGGTGTATAATGCCAAGGGATTTTTCTCCCTGATTAGAGCCTGCGCACCACTCTTCTCACCAGACATGGATGAAGCACCATCGAATGACAATCCTCGAACATTCTGATAATCTAAGCCATGTTTTTTGACTAACGCAAAAAGTGCATTGGCAACAGCTTCTCCAGTGGTTCGTTCTAAGTAGCAGAAGTCAACGAAAATTTCCTTAATGTGAGGACCTGTTGCATGATTGTCATCTATCAACCTTACACAAAAGGACAGTATTTCTTGATTGCCAACGGGGTCAGTAACTTCGTCGGCGATTATACTGAAGTAGGGCACTTTTTTCAACGGTGCTAAACAATTCTCTCTCAGAAGATCAGCTATAGTGGTAATCAGTTCATTCTGGATTGTCTTTGAGGTATACCGCTGATTACCTTTTCCATATTCCAAATGTTCTTTCATAATTCGATCGGTTTTTGCACAGTGTTGCAAAATGGCCAAGAAGTTGCCAGTGTTTGTGCCGTGATCAGCAGAGGAGTCATCTCGGTGACCTCTCAGAGGAAGACCCTGTGTCCCACATAACTTAACTGTATCAGCTATGAGGGACAATATATGCGTATTTTTCTCACACAGAAGCCTCTTTTCATCTTCCAAGCGCGAGTCAATCCTAGTATTAGGATGGTCATAAGTTTGAAGAAAAGATTTACCCACAATCATAGCTTCGTGGTGAAAATCGAAATTGCTGTGAGATGTAAGATATCCATCTTTGCCCTTAGCCTTACTGAAATTCTTGAATGGTGTCTTGACTAGGGTACCAAGAGTAAGCCTAGCCTTTGGCTTTGCAAAGAGTACACAATATTTGCAATACCCAGCACTTTGAGATGGAGAATATGCTAACCAACTAAATTCTTTCAACCAAGAGGCCTGAAAAGTAAGCGGAATTCTTTTGCCCTTTTTTGTTACTTCATAAGTGGCAAATTGGTTTCCTTTATAATCTAGGGTAAGATATGTATACTTGTCAGTGTCTGAGAGTGTATCAAGCTTGATTTGTCCTGAAGCTACTAAGCCAATATCCCCATTGGAAGCTGCAGCAGTAGATGGCTCATGTTGGCTTGAGGAGGTACCAGCAGAAGAATTATTTACTGGTTGTGAAGAATCTCCACTCAATGGCACTTCAATATCCTCAATGGATGCTTCAGCAGCAGACACTTGGTTAGAGGAGTCACCAGCAGATGAAATCAGCTGTTGATCAGAAATGGCAGTTCCACTTCTAAAAAAAAGATTAACTTAAATGAATTAATGTTACCAAGCATAACTAGTAGATAAGTATCATATAGGATGTTATTTAACAAACTACCCAAACTATCAATAAAAGTTTTAATGCTGTGATTAAGACAATATAATTTAAAAGGATTTCAAATGAGAAATTTTAAAATTAAAATGAATAGGTATCTTCTTTCATTTATAAATATATTCTAAGATTAAAATGAAAGCCAAGGAATGATTAATATAGTTTTAAATGCTTCAAAATTTGTCAATGTTTAAAATCTGTTAAGGTGTAGGTATAAAAAATTATATCCATTGTTATAGTTTAGAACTTAAAACATTAGTATTTAATCATGTTTCTACTATATAAAAGATATCATAGTTATGTTTAGATAATAGTATATTAAGATCTAAATTCAAAAAGAATGAAAATGTACAAATTAACACAATGTCTAAAATGTACAAATTAAAAATGCAAAATTCTGGGTCTCTGGGTGGAGCTAGGACAAAATAAATAATATATTTGGATTCTACATTGAATTTTGATCTATATATGAAAAAATTGAGCATAACCCATGCTAGTATATGAAAAAATTGTTTAAAAATAGAAAAATTATTAAAAAATGTACCATTTTCTAACATTTATCTTTATATGTCTGGTTAAATATTAATTAAATAATTATATACTAATATTCATTGGATAGATGATTTAATGAGGATTATAAATATATAAAATTTATTATTGTAGCTTAGGAAATAAAAAAGTTATGAATAAAAGTTTAAAAATTACTGTATTCAAAATACCTATTTTTGTCACAGAGCCCTATATAAAAATCCCATTAAAAATGGCCATTTTTTAGATAATTTTAAACATTAAAAATGGTCATATCTCAGAAACTACTGATCCTATCTCAATAAAATTGACATATTTGGAATCCTCATAATCAGATCTATCTGACTGTGCTATTTATTTGTTTTAATTTGTAATTTGTAGTTTTCTATTGCAGACGTACTACAATACAGCTAGTACACGCGTACTTTGATAAGAACTTTGATTACAATAAACAAAATGTTAGCCCTGCGTTTCATACATAATATGATAATTACTGTAAAAATATTATATATGTACTTACCTAAAAAAATCTGTAATTTTTCTTGCTTTCTTAGATGGCGGCTCCATGAATAGCAAAAGTAAAAATTCCACGATAAAAGCAATAGAATTATTTGAATTTTTTTGTTTACAAGCGCATTTATAACAAATGTTTTTACATTAGTAAAACAAAAGATGATGTGACGAAGAATCATTACAAACACCTGCATTTTTTGTTTATTGACAAAGAAAGCACAAAGCCGCTAATGTACATACCTACATACATTATATATAGGTATATATTTTTAAAGTATCTATGCATATCTACGCGCAGCGGCGAAATTTTTTCATATTACTGTCCCATAAGCCATAATATGGTATATAAAACATTTTTGTCAACAAGCTGAGGGGGGGTTTAAACCCCCTAAACCCCCCCCCCTTGAATCCGCTACTGTCTACTAACAGTAGATATGTACATCATTCCTATTTATTCAATTATGGGACTTCAAAGAATGTAACTTGCGCTTTCCTGAATCGACAGATTGGTTGGTATCAGCTTGTATATCAAATGAATACCGATTGACAATTAGTGAATATGTAAAGCACCATGGATATTATTATACATGATATGCACAGTCTGCTTCGTCATTCTACATTTTCACCTGAGCACCACATGTGCATCTAATACCTTTAGTCACATTGTCAATGACGATTCACTCCACTACGAAGTCCATGAAAACTGATACAGCCGGGGTGTCACCTTCGACTCCTTTCTCTCCCCAAGTGTGTGCGCCAGTAACAATCACCTTTTGGCAATCGATTTCAGACAGTGACAAAGCTCGAAGGATTTGCATTGACAACCCTATATAGCCAGGACATCGTAGAACCGGGCATATAGACGGGCCGACCGATCGACTGCGTATATAATGTATAGGTATGTAGGATTTAGTCGCGAAGGCCCCCGCTGGACGCGACGATAAGTTCCCCCGCGGTGCTTCACCTCTCTGTCCATCCACTTTTTGACATTTTTCCTTCGCTGCCTCCACTTTCGGGTGCGCCCCATACCATGCTTCGCAAGTCATGGAGTTATACAATGGGCAAGGGGTGGAACTCTGCCTGTCTAATTAGAACCCCTTCTGTCATAAGTCACAGCAGGTCAACAGACGACAGGAATTCATATTCTTTCCGCATGAAACTTCTTTGGCAGCTATAGAGAGGACGAGCCCGGAAGGTAGCCCACTTTCTTCTATATCTATATCTAAGTAATACAGCTCTATAAGTATAAAGACTTGACTACTCGCGACTGACAGTCACGAACTAGCGTGCATGCGACAGTTTTCCTTTGAAAGTCTCTCACTCGTTAGTTCTCCTATCTTGACTTTTATCTTTCCGCTATCTCCCAAATTTCCTAACTGTCGACATATCACCAGCTTTCTCTATTGTAAACCTATATGAAATAATTTCAAGTTTATTATAAGAACAGAGTGACTTGGCAACCGAGCAGAGAGTCTTCTCATGAGCCAACATCGAAAACTCATCAGGATGTAATGTCGCTTAGACAGGAGCAGGAACAAAGAATACTGAACATTACATGTAAAATCTTTCATGTCATTTAGTTTCCCTAACACGATATACTAAATAAAGTAGAGACATCAATCAGTGGAAGTCAAAGGAGTTAGTCAGAAGAACGACTCTTGTATATAAGCAAGACCTGAGAAATATGGGGCTTTCATCTTCCGATCAAATTAGCTTCCTGACTAATTGTTCCCATTTTATTATAAATGGTCTGAAATAATAATCATATTGTGAGTTAATTTGAACCTCGTTTACAAAGGCAGCAATCGATAATATTAATCTCAGCAACACATAATAATATCACGGGTAATTACGTCTTATATTGTCATTTTATATTCGGACGATTATTACTTTTTGTCATTATTTTTGACGGTGTGTTAAATGCAGAATTACAATGGAAAACAATTTATTTTGAATTTTCAGTATATATATTTTGAAACAAATATTCGCAAGGCAATCGCTGCACAATGTTGAAATTTTATATTTGCATGAGTTTTGCAATTAAACAATTAAAAATCTGCAGAGAACTTGAAATCGTGTTTTTTTACTATACAGGTTGAAAAGACAATGTTGCAAAATAATTCAAATATTTAATCTTTGATCGATGGAATTAGGAATATCCCTGCAGTATATATTCCTAATTACTCTGTTCTCTTAAAGCTAACCCAGCCCCATAGATATGAGTAGTAAGATCTTGCAACGCTCCTTCCCCCCCCCATACGTCCAGCCTTAAATTTTTCCTATCTAACGCTAGTTAAATTATGGAAATAGGGTTCTGCTGACATTTTTTATACACTGCAGTGAGTCACCGATTTTCTCTCTCACCACATCGCGTCGCAATAGGATACTTGTGCCAAACTGAATTCGAGTGTGTTCCTGGGTTATTGAACAGGAGGAATCGATTGGTGATATTTATTTTCCCATGAGACTACTTATAAATAGAAAACTGGGGATTTAACGTTATTTTAACTTGAAGAGTGACTTCCTAGGTTATCAAACACGAGGAATAGAATGGTGTCATTTATTTTTCCATCAGACTACTTATAAGTAGTAAACTGGAGATTTAACGTTATTCTAACTCACCAATCGTTTTAACCTCGTTTGCGGGCTGGGTATTGAAGAAGAAGAAGAATTGAATGATTTATTAAATTAGTTAGTAGTAGTAGTATTGAAGAGGTGTTTTTACATAGAAAATCAATTTTTTCATAATTAAATTATGTATGAGCGTAAAGTGCGCCTGCCAAGCGGGCCAATTCTTGACCGTTAATGAAGCAATACCTCTCTCCGACTCTGCCCGACTGTATACAACTTGTTCAACTGTATTGATTCAATAATCTTGCACTGTATCCTATATGATGCATTGTTGAGCATTTTTACTATAAAGATATTGGAGAGAGATCAGTTCACTTTATTGTATTATTCTATCTGCATACACGCAGATCGATAATTGTGGTCAATCTTTTCACTGTAGTTCATTCTCTTGCTGTATTGTATTGTACTGTATCTATCATTCGTTCTAATACACTAAGTCAGGAACGTAGTATATTTGGTAAGCATGTTAGATATCCCTATGTTTGACTTGTATGTTATTATATTGTGTTGCGTTATTGCTGTACTTATAATATTTTGTGTTGTTGCTTCCAGATCCAACATTTTTGTCAGATAATAAACTCCTGCACAAAAATAAGTCGTTCTTCTTCAATATTTGCCAAATGTATCAATTAACAATATGACGATTTTCATAAAAATCCACTTATAAACAAAAACAGGTACCTACTGCCTCCACAATAACCATGTGAAATATTTATGTAATATTATCAAACACTTAATTACTTACAGACATAGGTTTATGTAAAAGTAGAACTGCCAAAATAGTCTCTGCAACGAGGATTGGCAGAGCAACAGCTTCAATGTTAAGTGATGAAGTGCGATGCTTGTGAATGTGGCAAATCATCATATGGTTCAACCGCTTTTGTGTAGCAGTTGACCTCAAGTATGTCTTGAGACGTTGCAAACTGGAGAACAATCGCTCAGCTGTGGCCGTCGTTGCTGGGCAGGTCAGAAAGAGCTTCATAACATTTCTGACATTGCTGAACGTAGTAGTTACAAGATCATTCTCTGCCGCTATGAGAATAGTTAACGTACCCACCTTGGTTACCATTTTCAGGCCAGTTATATATCTAGCTGCGCTGGTCTTGACAAAAATTGTGAACAACTACAACTGTGCTCCGACGCGTTGTTTATTTACATCGGGATGGTTACTGAGCCATTAGTTATCGTTATATCGAGACCGACTTCTTCATTAGCTGACTGGTAATTACTGGTATAGAAGCAATGTAAATGATCAAATGCCTACCTGTATTGTATACAGCACATCATGCAACATTAATTTGCGGTTTTCCGAGCACCCCCATTCCCCCATTCCGCCGCCTCTGCTTCTAATACCTAGAATTCGCCGTTAGCAGTGCTTTTCAAATGTTTGACTATATATGTCTACCTTTCTTAGTATCATCGTTTCCAACGCATCTACGAAGGACGTCCTACATTGAATGCATACTGATGATCATGTTGCCCCGTACTTCTGTAAACCATCAAGTGTGCCATTGGCGGTAGCGATTCTGCAGTAAATGTCAAAAATAAACATCGACGCTACTTACTATGTACAGTATACTGTATAGGTCTAGTCTCTATTGCAGTCGTTCCCGGCTTTCTTCCACCAAGTGACGGAGTCACTCTAGTCAGCAGATATGGAATTTGAAATGTCGTCCCCTGGACCTAGCAGACGCTGATGTTCTTGTTTTTGAGTGGCAATTATTAATTTGATTTATATAAAAAATTATTCAGAACATTATTGGTTTCTGTCTATTATTAATATTGTTCTAAACGATGCATTCTCTTTAGGTGCAACTGCCGACGACACACCCTGAAATAGCAAAGGAATTCCGATCTGGGAACTTCACCGTCCAGAAGACAAACAGAACGTTCTCCGCCATCCCCGTCGATCAGACCAATGCTGCCATCAAAGGAAACATAGGTGCAGTGGGCCTGACTGACAACCACAGCACTCTACAAGGGTGGATGGTGGTAGGACCAGAGGTTGCCACGCTCATCGAACAGTTCCACGATTAAACTGACCCGGGAACAGACCACAAGACACAAGGCACCATGATTTGTTAGCAAATGTGCTGACTGCTTTCTTGAAAGATGTACAGTCGATGGTCAACGTGATGGAAGAATTCGGGAATCCATTTGAAGAGGAGATTCAATATATTTTGATTCTCGACACCAAGGAGATCGCGTCAAATGGAGCTGCAGACGTCCTCGTCTTGCACACTAAGTGGGTCAGCTGCAGTTTGACAACTTCGCCAGTGAGTTACTCGTGGAAAAAACTAAACGCATAAGAGATGCCTGCTTCAAAACCACAGGAAAATGGCAAGCAGCAGATGAAATCCCTGAAGAATGACGTGACTTGTTCTATCGTCTGTATATCAGGTGACAGGCGTCCTCCGCGACTCATTTCAGCTTGCAGACAAGGATCTGGTCACCACTGAAAGAGATGATTTGTTGATCAAGCAACCACTCCTAGATACTGCAGCCCTGGCTCCTTGCAAACACGAAGAAACCGACAGCCGCATGATGTTGCATGCCTCCCATACTACTCACAATGGCTACTAGAAGATCATCATCAAACACAGTTAACACTGATGTTGTTAATTATGTCATTGTGCCATCTTTTTAATCTCTCGGTTCAACAACGATGAATTCCGTCCGATATCCCTTTTGCCAACTCATTCTAAGCTCCTTGAGACACTCGTGTTCACCAACCAGACAATACACCACAAGTTTACTGAAAACTTTAGTACTTTGTAGTTTGGGTCTATACCGGGGTCGTCACCAACCTGCGCTTTATTACCTTAATGGTTTGCGACAGGGAGTGCTCTCCGAACTGAACTCGCAAACTTGAGATGAAGATTCTGAACTGTTTCGGACAGTACACAGTTACTGTAACACATGCAGTGACCTTATCTGAATATTTCATTAAGCAAATTTTGTGTTAATTAACATGATAATTAAATGTAGTATTGTCCCTTGACCACAGAAGTATAAAATTTGATTTACCCAGTATTCATCTGATGAAAGCAAACCACTAAAATTATGCTATTGCTGTTGCATTACCGATGTAGCTAGTATAATTGTGTTAATTAATTTGTTAATTGGCATCTTAAATGGGGTGGACAGTGTCCATGAATGGCTATTTACAGACAGAGGAAAAAGGTCAGTATAACATTTCCACAACTTAATGAATCTAGCATTGGATGCCTGACCATGGATTTCCTTGTCGCCATGTCATCTGCAATTTGCCTAAATGTGTTTTGAAATTAATATCAACAGCATCTCCCTAACTTCTGTGTGTCTTTTGGGTGTCTGCTGGCGGCCTTTTTGGAAAATGGTCGTCAGGGTGTGGACAGAGACCACGTTTAGTTCTTTTTTACCACTGCTTAATTAATGTTAGCCTTCTGATCTGTATAAGCAACTTTGTACTTTTCTTTACAGATCCTAACATTTTTGGACAAATAAATCTACTCCAAAAATAAATCGTTTTCCTTCAACGGTCATAGAATATCTGGACAGACTCGCATCGAAATATTTTGTTGTTCTTCGAGAGCCCCTGAACTAAAATCAGGGGATAAGGGTAAACTTTCATTTTTTCATCATGATACGGGGAACGCTTGACTTCGACAGACTAAGCGCATTGGCGCACTGACGGACAGATTTAATGTTCGCGAAAAACCACATACCTTCGCTTGGTTCTGTGAAGTGAACCAGCGTAGTCAGTACATTACGGTCATTCACGACTGAATTTGGTCGACCACTGCTTCCTTTATTGCAACGGTTAAGCGTTCTCTTCTCACGCAGTTTCTTAATCCTACTTTAAACGTCAACTGAAGTAACATCTGGACATATTATATTGTTCTCCCGTTTCCATCCGTTGAAGACCCTCACCGTTGTAATTAGCGACGTTTGATACGACTGCCTTTTCGTCATGAAAATATTTTATTTTAAAAATCATGTTTATTCTTTTATTAAATCTGTGACATGAACCCGAGTTTGTTATATTTAGTCAGTCAATAATTCAGAGGCCCACGCAGTCGCGTTTTTATCTACGTCAGTTGTAGCCCTGCCCTACTTAGTTTACTCTGAGGTATAAGAATCGTCCTCATCACTTTCTCAAACGTCATTGTTTTCGTGCTTAAAGCTTGAACTCACCTTAAAAAGTTTTTGTTTGCTAACGTTTGTTTGGTCCGTAACAAATTTGATCTTATGTGTACTACAGTATCGACTCTTAATTTATCAGTTGTTGCCGTCACTGAATCGTAGCTATTGTCGATCGACCCAAATGAACTTTTTTCTATTCCAAACTTTACATCCTTTTGTCATGATTGCGTAGATCGTTTAGAAGATGGCCTTTGCATCTAGACTCATAATTCCTTACGTGTTTTCAGACTTGAACCACTTTACTGAAGTAAGGATTTTAAATATTTTTGGCCATGTTTTCCGTTTTACAAAATAATTTTGGCTTGTATTCATATCCTATCTCTTGTTGCTAAATCATGACTTGGGCCCCTGGGGTGGAGGTCCCCACAGAGACACAAACACTATGGCCTCCCCGCCTTGCTTGACGCCAGCATAGTGGTTATCCATTCTTTGCTCCTCACCCTGACCTTCAGATCTGACTCTCCGGACGTCAGGCGCCTTGTCGCTCTAGAGACCATCGATTCCAACAACACGCCGACCTCCACATATGGACAGACAACTCGGCCACCCCGGGAGCCACCAACGGAGGAGCTCGAGTAGACATGTACTTACCGGGAGCCCGTACAGCACCATCGGAACACCAACTGGGAGTATATCTTCATCCTTCAAAGCAGAAGCTATCGCCTGTCTCGAAGGCATGGAAGTCGTCATGGCCATCAATATCTACGCTCTTCCTGCTGGCATCCGCCTCCTGACCGATTCCCAGTCCCACCTTGCAAGAATTTCTTGGGTGGTCTTTCATACCAGGTCGAACCAACTTGCAAGCGCATCTGAAGTCGTCTCATTTCATTAGGTAGAACCTACAAAATTGACCTCCAGTGGGTCCTCAGCAACTATGACTTGAAAGGAAACGACGCTGCAGACAACGAAGCCCGATCGATACAAACAACAAACCATATTTCACAACCAATCATAGACCAGAAACATTGACACCTCCAGCTACCCGACTTGGAAAACGCCTTCACGTGGCATCGGACGTCGCTTCCATATGGGGGCTCGGAGTTCCCGCATGACTGAACTTCCATCGTCACGGACCTCTCCGGTACGGACGGGGGACCTCTTTTCTTTGAGCGCGCGGGGCGGGATTTTGGTCGCCGGGGGTTGTAATCAAGGCCACCGCTCCCAGAGACTCCTCCTGTCTGTAGACGTGGAGGAGAATCCGGGTCCTACGCGGGAGGGAATGTTCATGAGCCGGCGGGGACCAGGCCATGTCCTATTTGGGGCGCAAATCTTTGAGCCTGCACAATCCCTCTGATTTGCAGACTCTGTGGTCATCATTACAGTTGCTCAGGGCTTAACCAGGGAGGAGTGTTCGAGATGAGCTCGGAGCGGGCAGTGGCAGTGCCCTATCTCTGTCAGGAACTCTCAACCTGGCGGAACTATGCCACCCAATATATATCATGTGGCCGAGATGAGTGGAGCCTTCGCAAGGAGCCCCGCACTTCGTGTCCTTCAGTGGAATGCCGATGGTATCCAAACTGGTATGGCTGAGTTGTTTTAGCTTATCTAGGAAAGAGAAATCGACATTTGCCTGGTGCAGGAGACCAAATTGGGGGACAGGGATCCAAATCCGTGGATTCCCGGATATGCAGTCGCGAGACGTGACCTACTCGTTTGCACTCGGGGGGGGGGAGAGTGAAGGGCAGTGATCTCCTAAATTTGCTAAGGGTAACATACCTTTCCGCAAAGAGGCAGCAGTTTGGGAGGGTGAGGAGAAAGGGAGACTGGAGTCCCTCTCTGTAGAGATACAGCTACGGGCTCGGGGCAGATTCACATTGGTAAATGTGTATGCCCCCCACGAGGAGGGAAGCTGGACCGGGTGACCAGGCTACCAGTTGCAATCCCTCCAGTCTGGTGGTTTCTAGGAACCACTTTATTGGAGAAGATCTCAATGGGCATTCGCCACTCTGGGATCCAAACCAGCCGTCTGACGAGCTTCGGGAGGATATCGAAGAGTGGATGAGAAACAATAGCTTGGGCTGTCTGAATGACGGATCGGCGACGTGGGCATTACGTTTGTGCTTAATTTCCTCATGGGAGATCTGGAGTGGTGCTTCATTGATGTCTTAGGGTTGGACCATATTCCGATACTCTGCGAGGTGGACCTGGAGGTCCGTACCCTGGCAGAGAAGAAACCCAGGCTGCCATGGAACTGGAATATAGCGGACTGGACGTCCTATTGCAGTGCGTTAGACTGAAAGTGCGCAGTGTTCCAGGACCTACAACCTGAGGCGTCTCTGGGAGAGATGGTGTACTTTCTCGCGGGGGCAATCAATTCGGGATGTAGCCCGTCGGGATGGTGCGAGCGAAAAGGCCTGGGAGGGAGTAACTGACTACGGAGATATTGGAGGCCATCAAAGAGCTCAACCGGCTTGGTAGAGATGATGCTAATAGGAGGGTGGAGTGTGTTCAAGCGTATTGGATTGTCAGGCAAATAATGGTTGAATCCTAAGCAGACCTGTTAACGGGAGTTCGTGGAGTCGCTTGAGGAGCTCTCCGACGGCTCGTCCCGAGCTTAGGGGATGATCCGCTTTTTGAGTGGGAAGTCTCGTCGCTCAATGAGAAGAGTAGGTTGGCCAGACGGTTCGGCCACTGGTGGAATCAGGCGCGCGACGGAGTCGGGATCGTCACCTTCATTAAGGGCATTCGCCACTTCACCATCAGTATCCCTACTGGCCGCGTCACCTCTTCTTTCCGTTCTGTGACCACAGCCTGCTTGATGGGGTTCGAAAACACCCTCGACCTCGCAGACCTTCTTAACTCTATAGTCATTAATTTAAAAGGTCGTGCTTCTGTTACATCCAGTATTCTGATTTCACTATACATACAGATACGAGAACTAGAGGATGTCTCAAAAGTACCGGTATAGGAAAAAATTGTTCAACAGATCAAGTTGAGTAGGAATAAATTGATTTTTCCGTTCACGCTTTGCCTTAGATGCTTTCGACGGTGTCGCCTTTCGCTTCCTGGATTCAGGGGCAGTTTTGGAACAGGCTGAAGACGTCGTCGTCGTCGTCGTTGTTGTTGTACAGCAGGTCTCATCAGAGGAGCCAGGACTTCCTCAGATACGAGTCCACCGACACGGATTCCTCTGAGAGGCCGTGCCCGTAGATACATCTAACTTGGGCATACAAAGTGTCTCAGGGGGGATGCTAAACCGTTTAATATCACCCAAATGAGGCTGTGTGATTAACATGAAACAGAGGTAGACACAAGCCCTCACCCAAGCGATGCCCAAACTTTCTACGGCATTATGCGCCTCAGAAGGGTGGTCGCAATTTAACGTCGTTGGTTCTGATGCTCCAAGTTTGCCGGCCGTGCTCCCTGTTGTTACGAAATTCTGATAGTGGATGAGGTTTTTTTAGTAATGTTTCGAATTAATTTATATGAAATAAAAAAATGATAAGTAATATTTGACATATCAGTAGTTAATATTTTTGTCATTTATTCTAACTTTTTTGTAAAAATGCTGTTTGGTTAAAAATATATATGTGTTAAGAATTTTGGCGATTGTTTTGATTATATCATACGTACAGCGTTTTTGACAATTTTAAGTAATTTCAAACGACTTATATAAATGATGTAAAAGTTTACATGCACTTGTAAAATGAAACGGAAAGTCTACTAACTGAATATATTGGGTTGTCTAGAAAGTTTTGTCCGATGATTTTTATGCGATAACTTTTTAATTACTTCTTCAATTGAATTGCCTTCTGGGATGCTCGTGGTGGATACGTTGATCATCTTACTCACTATGATTAACCTTCTGCTTTGTATTGTATGTTGAGTTTGAATAAATATTGTTTTGTCTATAACTAATTTGCAATTATCGGTCAAAACATTCCGGACAACTCTATATTTACTAAAATTAGACCGATTGTCTCTCATGTCGAGAATATAATATCGGTCAGCAACTTCTGTCGAGTGAAGCATTGCTCGACTGAGCTGATTTGGGTAGATTTCTGTCCGACGCCTATGTTTCGTCATGGCTCGTCGGAAGTTCGTCGCCGTAATTTTCCATCCGGTGATCTAAAATACATGTTTACAATATTATATATTTTTAGTTTATAAAAAAGCCATAGACATTGGAATAGTTAAGAGTTTATTACAGTATAGCTTCTTTTTAAACACTCTATATTTTCATCCTTTAAATAATTTCAGCTATCGGTTGAACAATAAACGCGTCGACTAACTCGGAACGTAACCAAATGAATATCACTTGAAATAAATGTTCAATCAAATGTCTGTGGTTTAAAGAATTCATAATAAATATAATAATATGAATTATATTTTATGTGTGAAAGGGGAGATTTATCCATCACCCTGGTGGATATTCATATTATTTTTCTACTCTTAATAAGTAAATGATGTATTAAACTATTTATATTTATACTTTTAGGCTAAATTAATATTTTTTTAAATACTTTTCAAAAGTATTATTTTAACTAAATAATAAATGTTTTTCTTATAGCGCATTATACTTTTATTAATTAATATCTTATTTTAAGACGTGTTCGCTCTAAATCATTCAACGTGTATTTGATTATCGGCGATGCTCTTCACAGAGCTCCATACGCGCAGTTAGGTGAATAAAATTCATGACTAAAGTTTACAGAGAAATGTGTCAATACAGTTTTAAGCTGACGACTGGAAAATCAATGAAATGTTTACCAAATTACTTACAAAGTAGTAGGTTTAAAACTACTAAAATTGAATGTAAAATAAATAAATAGTAATTAGTACAATAAAAAGATTACCAAAGTCAATCACAGTACAAATTTCAAATTAAAGAAGTCCTTCTGTGCACAAAGAACTGGGTTTAGTCTCTTGATCCAAATTGGTTCTAAAACTTGCAAGGTTTTGTAGTTAGAAGAACTCGTTAGGACCTCGAATCTTGCACTGGCTTCGTCTCTATAATAGTAATAATAATAATAATAATAATAATAATAATTTATTTTATTGCAATCAAAAAATTACAAAAGGCAGACCAGAGGCTA
>JAUYWV010092956.1:0-13569 GCA_032274565.1 Nematoplana nigrocapitula
AGAGAAGGGAGTGGTTCCTTGGTCCCAATGATGCGTGAGGCACGTTTCTGTATGGAGTCTAGCAGTTTGGCTTGTTTCTTATTTAGGCCAGACCAAATGGGGCTACCGTACTCCATGACAGAGACGATGGATGCGATGTAGAAAGTCTTCAATTCAGAATGAGTGAGCACAGGCTTCAGAATGCGAAGCGCGTGAAGACGTTGACTTGCCTTCTTATGGATAGTGGAAATATGGTCGTGCCATGTGAGTCGGTCGTTGATAATGACACCAAGAATTTTCAGTTTGGAAACAACAACTGCTTCAGGAATGTGACATGGAGAGGAATCGGCTTTTTTCTTTATGAAGATAGTTTTGAGTTTGGACGAGTTCAATCGAAGGCCAGTATCGGAGGACCAGTTCAACATGCGTTCGTGCTCGTGGAGGACGTGGTCGTTGGTTTGGTTCGTAAAGATAGGCGAGACTGTGTTAGTGTCATCCGCGTATTTTATCATAGTAACATGAGGAGAGACGCAGTTGTTTGTACCCGCCACAATTGCAAAAAGAAAGGGTCCAAGAATTGAGCCTTGAGGCACTCCAGAGATTACAGCTAGCGGTTCGCTTGTAACGGAGATGTATCTAACGCATTGCTTCCTGTTTTGGAGATAGCTGGTGACCCATCTGATGAAACCTGTGGGGAGATTGCAGGAGATTAGCCTATCGATTATCAAGGAGTGTTTTAGGATGTCGAATGCTTTCGAATAATCGTACGACACAATTTGTACGCCACCCATGTCTTGAGAGTCCAGGAGTTTGGTCACTGTATCGTGTAGTTTGATGAGTGCACAGGTGGTGGACGAGTCAGGTCTGTAGGCAAATTGGTCCTTCCCGAAGTGAGAGATGAGTACACGCTTGACAGATTGTAATACCAGGCGTTCGAGGATCTTGGATGGAATGGACAGCAGCGAAATTGGTCTCAAGTCTTCAAGTGACGGATTGGAACATTTTGGGAGTGGGGTCACGTGACTGAGTTTGAAGAAATTAGGCACCTGCGATGCTTGGATGGATAGGTTGAAGATGTGTGAGAGGGGTCCACATAGAATGTCCGAGCAGGCCTTGTACAGAGAGGTTGGGATGAGATCAGGACCGTGTGCCTTACCATTTTGAAGTTGAGAGAGGGCTCTCTCGACATCGGCGGTAGATATATTGATGGACCACTCGGGGAGGTTGTGAGGAGGATCTGGCACAGCGATGTCATCTGGCTGATGCATGGAGACAAATTGAGCATTTGCACGGTTAGTGAAGTCGTTCAGCGAGGGGTAGTTATGTGCCAAACATGCAATGGAGTTGGAAGAATTAGAACCGCAGATAGATTTCGTGTATTTCCAGATTCCATGGACATTTGCTTCACATTTCTTCTTCCAGATGATCTTACTATTGTGTATTTCTTGTTTGATTTTAGAAGAGAAGTGGTGGTACATTGCAAAATTTTTCAACCGGTAAGCCACCCATCTGTCGTTGATCATTGATTTTATGAGGGGCGTGATCCATGGTTTGTCCTTGTCTGAGCAATTTACCAACTTGGTGGGAATAGACGACTGCAGACACGATGTATACGCTCATTAATTGTATACGTTGATTATTTATGACTAATAATTAATAATAAAATATATTTTATAGTTAGGCATCTGAAAAATGAATGTGATTTGTGTAATATCAGAACATTAAAACTGTGATCGTTTATAACACAACACAATCCCAACAACTACGGATTCTATTTCTATATTGTGTGAGAAAGAGGAAATATATTTTGGAGGCTGTTGTTCGTATGGGGGGGGGGGGGTGTATTAGGTAATGATGATGCTTCAGTGGTCACACCCACCGATTTTAATAATAACCTATAATTAAGTCAAAATAAGAATATTGTCTTTGGTAACCGCGCACACCTCGGGTGTTTCCTGAATGCATACAGCTCTCTTATCTGTTGTCTCTATAATTTTTAGAATCTAATCACTGTATTACGTTTTCTTACCCCCTCTCTACAATCATGACTATTTTTGCTTCTTCTTCTCTCGACATCTTGTTGTCCATCATTATTTACTATAGAGAGAAACTACTCATCCGCAAGATGTTTTGAAACACGGAAACTCAACAATAGAGCACTATTGAAGCGGAAAATTGACGAACCCATAACCACATATTGTATAGTTATGTGCATAAATATAGCATAATTTAAGAACAATAACTTTAATTGGCAAATTTTTATCGCCGATCAAGTACAAACTAATATTACGTAAACAATTGAATGTAATGAGTTAATATAAACTAAAATTATGTAAACAAAGTCTTGAACAATATGTATTGCATTATTATTTTGTCGAATACGCTCGTGCAGCTATCACGACCTCGATTTTTCGTAACATAGCATCCAAGTTAGCTTAGAACAAATATCAGTGGTAATCTGTGTCATCCACACGTCTTTCAAGTTTCGAATAAATCATCATGCGAGGTGGGATTCAATGCTGTGACCGCCCAACAATTCTCGATCACGTTTAAATCGGGCGAAAAGTGTACCCATTTGGCGAAAACCATTCATCCATTCAGTTATTCACTACCTTTGCTGTGTGCACAGGTGCACCATCGTGCTGAACACTGAACAATTTCGCAGTGGCATGAAGGTTGGAAGTTTCTCTTCTAAAACTGATAGGTATATGGTGGCCCTGATCGTAGTCTTAGCTGGGGTAAACTAAAATCCGCCAAACCCAATAACAGTATGGAGTGTTTGACAGTCATTGTTGTGTACCGTTGGTTGAACCGCTGTCCTGTAGGGCGGCGCACTCTCGGCCCGAAGACTGCGAACTGCACACTCAAATGAAAATAGTACCTTCTTCTATTGATTGACTGTACACTGCGGTGGCAAAGCCTGTCCTGGACAAAGGCGTCTCCTGATGGTGGAAGCGCTTATTAAATCGTTCTTTGGCAGGTTCGATGCGTTTGTCACTCGTGGATCAATGTTATAGCCATGCGGCGGATAAGGCGGTCGGTGGTAGTTGGGCTTGTGAGGCGTCGTCTGCCAGAACGTTTTATCGCAGAGTAAGAGCTTGTTTGTGCATAATTCCTCAAATGGCGAGATACCACAGACTGGTTGATGCCAAGTGCAGCTGCTATCTCCGCCTGGGTTAGTCCTTCCTGCTGTAAGATAATCATTTGATTCGTGACCTTAACATACTAATCAAGACAACCTTAAATAGTGGTCGATTAACGAAAACTAGCATGCAAGAACTGCCGAGATGCACTCGAGTTAACGTCACACCACGATGGATACACTCTAATAAATTTGAATTCTGCAGATGCTGCGATTACTAACGCTATACGGGTAATCCTACTTGTTTATACAAATTTTAAAACATATTCCTTGATGATCATTTGCCGATCATAGTGGTTAAATGGGTTAACAATCTTATTTGATTGTATGGCTAGTTACTATATACACATGCATACCATTCTTTAAATCAACGAAATTCCTATTTATCACGCGTAAAAAGCAGTTATGCTATATTTGCACATAACTGTTCTGTACGTTACTTACTGTATATAGGGCTGTCCAGAAAGTTTTGACGATGATTTTTATGCGATAACTTTTTAATTACTTCTTCAATTGAGTCGTCGCGGTTGATTTCTTATTCCTACAAGATAACGCCAGGCCACACAGCGCCTACTCTTGCTAAGAACAAATTGTTGACCATAAACGTGATCGACCACCCCCCTTATTCTCCGGATCTTTCCCAGTCGGATTATTATCTATTTTCCCCTCTGGAAAATTCCATTCGCGGACGTAAATTTGAGAATCCTATCTATAATTAGAGAAATGTCAGTCTGTGTTTATGTCTGACTGGTATTTATCTCCCAACTCTTTGACCGATTTGCATGCTTGATGACTCAAAAAAATGCTACGCCAATGGGTAACATTGGAAAAATAGCCACGAGATGCAATATTTCTAATTGAGAGGCCCACAGCAGAAAATACCCCCAAAACCATATTTTTGTACTAAATCAATATGCTGCAGATGAGCGATTGCTGCGATGCTAAATCAATATGCTGTAGATTAGCGATTGCTGCGATGCTAAATCAATATGGTTTATCCAATGATAATAGACATTATTTCTATTATTTTACCGCTTGTAGTCGCAGTTAGTTTGAACAGAATTACGTTGTGTATAGCTGAAAATAATATTATATAAAAAACAAATATCGGTGAATAATTAGAAAAAAAACAAAGTATCCATCCGGGAATTTTTCACTGCTTCAGTACATATCGAACTAAAAAGTTTAAGGTTACCAGTTATATTAGAAACCATCGTTGAGTGATCTATGCCTATACTGCTTCTATACACACGCTAAATAGTCATAATGGAAGCTGAATTTCATGTTCATGTTGTGTCGACCCATATTACTGGTAACTGTCGCCAAATATTCCCTGTTCGTATAGTTTCTAATTTGACTAGACCAAAGTAAGATGCTCGGCTTATTGTACTTAAGTATATACGGCGCTTATATTCATTGCTTAGAGACATAAACAGATCTATTTAGTGTTCATTTCTTATTTTCAATTTATGAGTTGGTATAAAGGTATTTTTGTGTGTAGGGGTAATTACTTGCCCTACCCGTATGTTAAAAGTTACTATTTTTGAATGATATCGCAAATAGAAATATAACAATGGCCCAAAGAGGCAGGAATTTATATAAACAGAAGAGTATTTTAAAATTGAAAATAAATTTGATTAGGGTAATGAATTACCCCACCGATGTTTAAGGGTGACAGAGTGAAAATGTCAGCTAACACAGTGATTTGTGCATTGTACAAGAGATCGTCACTATAGAAGTCTATTTTTCCCCTGCAACATCCGGTAACGACGCTAACGCCGACTTAGATATCGTTGAATGGAAAACAAATATGCGTTCCCCGACCATTTGTTTTAGAAGAAAACTCCAAGTTTATTCCTGACAGGCGTCGTCTTTGCCAAATCGTAAATCAAATAAATAAAACGTGATTATAGGTGAAAGAGAGCATTTACAGATATCCGGATTATCAAAGGAGGCCGAGGTAAAAATGTCACAAAGTGCGGCAGGTTTATTTATTTACGCAAATTACATCCCGAAAGTTTTGACTCTATTCTACACAAAGGTGAAATTACCAGAAAAAGTGTTAATTTAATAACAACATAACTCGTTTTTTTCCAGATTTTTTATACTAATCAACCAATTCAATATAAAAACGGATTAAACAATTGCTTATATTTTTGACAAATTAATAGGAATAGCGAAGTGATACTGCAAAGTTAATGCAGCTAATATGATATACTCTATATAGAGCATTATCGACTTCTCCTATATTGTCCTCATTACTCGTATATATACTGTGCGGTTGTAGAATTCTATATGCAAAACGTTTGTTTATTGATTTTATGGGGATGGAACTTACTTTCATAAACTGGTGACTTGTGGTATAACGAGAAAAATATTTTTTATAAAAGTTACACGTCTTGGCATGAAAAATACATACATTGGCCTTCAATAAATAATTTGATATTGTAATGAAATAGAAACTGTCTGGAATAGTTTTGTATCATACGGATTTATCAACTAAATAGAGTGAATTATTCATCAAACAGTCTCCTATAAAAAGTAAAAATCACAGTTGCAAAGCATATATAATTTCACGATACTTAAGGGTGTAATTTCTCAGAATACTCGACATGGACCACCTCCAATAAATGTCAGCGCACCGATAACGGATATTATTGATATGCATCAGCATGTCATAACCTTCCATAAATGAGAAATGACGCTTTGTTCATATTGGGGTCATCCCTTTGAGTCTCGTAGTCCACGTCAAACTTGAGCATAGTGTTAGTAAAACGATATGTTTTCGATTTTCCTCATTAAAAAGATAGAACTATTAATATAGTACCTGTCATCAGTTGTTTCAGAACTGCTCCAAAGTATTTTGAATAGAGTAATCGATTTTAAAAAGGTGTTACATGCATCACATAGTCCAAAATTATGTTTTTTTTATTTTATTTTATTTTGGAAATTATATATAATGATTTTATGGTATATTAATTTCTGTCGCACGGTCACCAGAACCACCTGTAAGATCAAACCAAACGAACCCATTCGGGTCGCTATAAGCACACGATTGACACAGCTGTCAACCAGGGACGAGGGAATTTTATTATAGACCGAGCCGGGACACGAACCCACCAACCTCACATGTTTAGATATAAGCCCTCTCTACTGATTACTCTTTTATATAGGAAGATTTAATTTACTCACCAGTTGTTGTCACGTAATAAACGAGTTTAAAAAACAATTCATTTGATTCCAAATAGGAAATATTTCGCAATTTTCTTTGTTTTACTTGATCGAGTTTTTGTCATGGAAGCAACATTGTAGAGTTCACACGAACAGCATTGTACAAACACCACTCTGAGGAACAAAACTTTTCCGTGAATTTTGGCGTTGAGTAATACAAATGCGCTTCATATAGACAAAGTGATACCCTTCTTTGCATAATACAGTACACAGTTTACAATTGAAATCCTTGAGTATGTCTGTTTCCCAATTGACTCCTCATGACTAGAACTATAGTTAACCTAGGGTAAAAAAATAAGGAACCTGTAAAATCATTGAGATGGATCATACCTATAGGCTCTCTTTTATTTAAAAAAATTTACGTATCGATTAAAAATAATTCTCCCGGGCGGTGTTGCCGATTTCAATATAGAAATCGAAGCGAGACAAAAGCATGCACACTATTTTAAAATATCGTTTCGTCGTGCCAACTGCATACTTGGAAAAGTAACACTTTTTGATCACATTCGTGTAAAACAATAGGAGAACTTTTACGTACCAGACAAACATACAGTAAATGCACATAAAGTTTTTAATAAACGAAATCGACATTTATTTGCAATTACGAACAGTGCCGGGTATACACGCAGTCTAGTATAATGTAAAATATGGTAACTCTATGGTTGTCTTGGAAACACATTTTTTGAAGCGTTATTCAAATTCCAGGCATCAAAGAGAGCTGTTACTAAGTTCTACATAATTATAATTTTTCTAATTCTGTAAATGGGTTCGTGATGGATTATGCATTCTATTAAAAAATACGCTCATTTGCGAGTTGCATTATATTCGGAAGCACATATATTTATTAATTACAGTTATTGTATTCTGGGAAGAATCTGATGTTGTGTCTTTAATAATAAATAATCAGATTTCTCACGAATTACGCTTCAGGAAGACGCGCGTACATTAACCCAGCGCAGCTGACCCTACATTTTTAATGTTTCGTACGCCCAAGGGATCGTAATTACGTTAATAACATAACAACTTCGAATGCCTATTTTCCTTAACCTATGCTTTACTATTGCCGTAAATTCTGCCAGTAAATCCTCTATTTCCTGCTGCGACCTTCCTTCGGTAGCCATTTGGGTTTACCTAACTAAGCGATGATGCGGCTAAATAACTCGAACTAATTAATTCTGCCCGTCAATTTGCTGTGGGGAATCAGATGTGGACATGATTGTCTGCGTTATCTCTCGCTATAGCCGCATGACCTAAGATGGCTCAGTGAACTCTACTCACTCTCTCAGTATGTGACATTCGGGCGTCGAAGGTCGGTGCAGCAATTGATCCCGGGGCGTATACCCGAGCCAGACCTGACGCTGATCATCGCCAGCACCGCAGCCGATGGGCATACTCTCGCGTCGCGGAGGAAGAAGGGCTGCATGGACGGTGAGGGCTGAGGAGGGCACTTGCAGAAAGCAGTCAGCCGAGCCCCGAGACCTGCTATGGGATAATCGCGTTGTCGTCGACATTTTCTCATCAGAGGGAGGAGGAGATTTGTCGGGGCTGAGTATGCTATTGTCGGCGAGAGTGCTGACAATGTGAAGCTCAGGTGGTGCGCTGACGCAGGGTGCTGAATCCTCCGGAGATGATCGCAACCGGTTGTCGTCCGTTTTCAGTTTTGAGTGGAGACGCTCGAGAAAACTTGAATTACGGCGTTTCTGGTTTTTATCCATGTCAATACCTACACAACTTGTTGAATTCTCTCTCACACACGCACTTTAACGATGGTTAAAACACAAATCAAAATTAAATAATATTTTTTAGAAAATAAATGCTTTACAGACAGCCATCGTTTTTACGAGCTGTCGAACACCGAGTCTGCAAAGACAGGGAGGGAGACTCAGTCGCTCCTGCTTACTCAAAATTCCACCCTCCACATTCTTGGCCAATAGGAAAGAGGAATGACGTGAACTGAGAAAATATTGATCATACTGTATCCATTGTTATTTGAGAAAAGCGAAACGGGGTGGGGGAGTCTTAGAGCTGCAGCTGCTGCGTCTTCAAAAAGATTTGAAGCATGTCTATCACCAGAATACAGATCAATGCTTGCTCATTGATTTTTTTGTGGTTAATCTTCTAAATATGTATAAAGACTGTATGCCTATGTCCAGGCAGCTCGGGGAAAGGTTTTCATGGGCATATAGTCTATTGATCTGATCTATATTTTGACAGCACTCTGCAGCTCTTTCCACATCTTCTATACCTAATGTAGATGTTTTTATCGAAGGCTGTAGCCAGTATGTAAAGCACACGATGCGCACGCACCCCCTCCACTTTAGACGTCCACCTCGATTAAAATCAAAAAGTTTACAGTAGCTGTAATTTTTATTTGAAGTTTAGCAGCAAATTCATTAATTTATTATTTCAAGGTTTGCCAACGATGGACAACGACGAATAGTATTACAAAAATCCACTGTTTCAGTAACCTATCTTTTTATTTATTTGTTGATTATTTTATATGAAATCAATTTAATACTAATCAATACCGTTCTGTTTTTACTAGTAATATATAATGGCAGGAGTAATATAGAACGTACGATTGTGTATCATGTATGCAAAATAATCTAACTAGAATCAGAGAAAACAGTCGTACACGAGAAGCAAAAATTCTTATCAGACATATTAATTGTAACAATACAATTCATAAACATAAAAGAAGAAGGAGCGGGTACTGTTCGTACAGCTTCGCTTTTTTCCTTTGTAGTAGGATTTAATTGTTCACTTTTTTCTATTTCCGAAACTAGGCAATCTAAATCGGCCTCTAATTCTCAAAGAGCGTATTCTTGTTTTTATATTCCAACCGCCACTGCAGTCACGTGATCTGACGACATCTCTTCTTTTTCGTGTTTTTATCCATTCGCCATTGTCCATGTTTCACAACGGTATAGTGCAGTTGGAATTAGCAACGTCCGTAGAAGACGAACTTTTGTACCTTGGTCACCTATTTGAATGTGGTGCTGCTCTCCAGTGTTCTCATTCTTTCCAATGATGAGAATCTTGCTTTTCTCAGAGCTGATCTCCATTCCGAATCTTCTTGGTATTTCATCGAATTTTCTTGTCAGTTCTTTCAGCTCTTCTGAGGTTTCTGCGATTCGGTCTATATCATTCTGTTGTTTCTGCGATCGGGTCTATATAATTCTGATGTTTCTGCGATCGGGTCTATATCATTCTGATGTTTCTGCGATCAGATCTATATCATTCTGATGTTTCTGCGATCAGTTTTATATCATTATGATGTTTCTGCGATCAGGTCTATATCATTCTGATGTTTCTGCGATCAGGTCTACATCATTCTGATGTTTCTGCGATCAGGTCTACATCATTCTGATGTTTCTGCGATCAGGTCTATATCATTCTGGTGTTTCTGCTATCAGGTCTACATCATTCTGATGTTTCTGCGATCAGGTCTATATCATTCTGATGTTTCTGCGATCAGGTCTATATCATTCTGATGTTTCTTCGATCAGGTCTATGTCATTCTGATGTTTCTGCAATCAGGTCTATATGATTTGCAAGCCGCAGTCATGCAGTGTTTTCTCTATGTCGCAATATTGTTCTAAAATGTTTGAATAAGTACGGTGAAAGTAAACATCCTGCTCATTCCAACGCTCGTCTTGAACAATTCGTTGATTGTATTACCTGCTAGAATCGCGCTCTCTGCTTCTTCGTATATATATACAATGACTGAATCATTTCAATTATAGCTCTCGGTTAATGTTGTGTTTCCTCCTAGTCTCCCATACAGCGCGTTTTGCCATACTTTGTCGAACGCTTTTTTGAAATAATCAATAAAATTGTGATGTAGTTTCTTATTGTGCATCAGCTAGGTAGTTCTCACTGAGCAAACGTAGATTAAAGGTCTGTTATAGCTTTGTCCAGCCTGAAATCCGGCTGCTTGTTCTTCGGCTAGAATTTCTTCCACTTGTGGTTTTCAGTTCAGTAGGATTTGAGGACTTTATAGGGATGGCTAATAAGACTGATTGTTCTGTAGTTCTGATATTTCTTTAGGTCTCCTTCTTTAGGGTTTGGTATAAGAATGGACTGTGTCAACTTTTTTGCGGCATTCTCGAGCACCCCCATCAGCAATGAGCAACGGTCATTACCCACTACTAATGGGAAGTAAAAACAGATCCCCTCAACCATGCCCACCATCAAACCCTCTACAGCAGATATGTGTGATTAACATGACATACTACTATGATAGTAGTTATGTAGAGGTGGACACCCGCACCCACTGCAGAGGACAGCGGTCACAGGAGGAGACGCCGAATACCGGACAATTCTTGTTCGTCCTGACGGAATTAGTCAGTGCACCGCGATGGGTACGATGTCCGTTAGCACCTGGTTTTTGGACAGTCACTGAAATTAATCATGAAATGTTGACCCACTGTCTTGGTCATTTCTTGCTGCACCAAGCCTTATTGCATATCATGTGCATATTTATTTTGTTTACTACGTCTCCTCCATCTTATAATCGCAGTTCTGCTGGGATGTTTTCTATTCCCGCTTCTTTTCCACATTTCAGGGTTTGCTCTGTTTTGAAGCATTTTTCGTTGATGAACTTGATAATATCTTTTATATAAGAAGCCTAAACCTCATTTTTCAGTTTTCTGCTGCGCAAGACACAAAAAAGCAGTAATTTGGGAAAACTCAATTACCTTCCACAAAAACACCCGTCCTCATATGTCCGCAGGCACTAACTTTTTTGTCTCCAAGAACTCTACTCTCCTTAAACAACCTCTTTACTCCCCTGGTACTAACATTTTAGAAGAAGCTCTTGGAAGAAATAATGAGGGAATAAACACCCGGCAATTTGATAAGCTGAAAGCTTCTGGAACCTACTGTATGTTTGACTTTAGACAGCTGTTATTAGTAAAATATACCAATAAATTCAGCTGTTTCTTTTAAACTTTATTTACAATTACATTTTTTTTAAAAAAACGGCCCCGTCTTTAGGGTAACACCCTATACTACTGTATACATTAGAATGTTGAATTGAACATGAATGATGAATAATGGATTAATTTTGAAATTAAAGTTCGAAGCTCAGTGTTATATTTATAATACTGTAGAGTACTGATCAAATAGCTATACAACTATAATGTTGATTCTCTGTTCTAATATGACTAATGTTCTCTAACTTATTTTTCTCCTATATTTTCAAATAATTTCAAATTTTGCCTAGCTGGTTTTGCAGTTGCATGCATATACCGCCCTCACGTTCAACTGTCATTCAAGTACACTCTCATTAAAATCAGGTAATTCTGTGGCACTATATGGGTGTCTATGCTTACGTACTTCTCATGTCGCTGTATATATTCTGAACTCAAATAAAGCTATAAAATAAACAAGAGTTAATATGTGACGGTGTCACTGGGTGATCCCAGTCACGTATCAACTCGCCCGAGCAGTGGTTGGAATCATCTGAAAGACAATCGTACTTTTTATGACACTTTTTGTCCAGACACACAGACCAACAGAAACATCCACACATAATATAACACAATCAACTAGCAAACGGAAGTCTGGAAAGGAAGGAACAAATCGTTATAGGCCAAAAAGAAATTAATGTAGATGTACCGGGTATCGCATAAATCATGATTTTTAATATTGATCGTATATTCTTATGGTAGGCGTTATTTAATTGTGTCAATATATGTGGCATTTCTTACTAATAATCGTCGCATCCTAAATTTAAAATCTGGTCTTGGCATGCGCGGCGTATATGACACTATTTGGTATCGTACGAAAGCTAGAATCATGATATAGGGTGATCCGTAATTAAAGTCATTTTTCATTAATAAAATATCTTAATAATCTTATATATATAAGTTAATCTGTCTGTCTGTCTGTTTGAGGTTGCCGCCCAGACCGTTGGCCCATGGACCCGAAATTTTGCATGAGTGACCCCCTCAACCCTGTGGGTAACATATATAGACCAGGTTTTGTTTTAATTGCTAGCTTGGTTTGGGCTTCGGCCGGGTTCCCAGGGTTGGTCTATAAGAAAAGCCGTAGACATTTGAATTCTGCCGACTGATGCAATGATAAATCAATGGTCTATATAGTTGTAGTCTTCTTCTTCTTCAGGTGAGGGGAGCGATGGGATGCAGGATCCCACGAGGTCCTCATGGGTAAACCCTCACAGCTGATGTCCTTCGCTTCGCGTGTTTTTAATTGTGTGTGTTGTTGTCTTTAAGTTCCGGGAACCTTCTTTCCAGTATCTTGCGGCACATCTCTGGCTCACTGGTGAGCATGTTGATGGTGATGGGTTGTGTCAATGCTCCCATGCGTCTAGTGTGTGTTGAGTGTGAGGGAGCCTTGGGGGAGTGTAGGGGGTTTTGTTGGTACCCATTGAGGCGTGGCTGGGTCATGGCGGCTGTGAAGTCGCATTCCCCGGCCTCGTCTGCAGCTCCACCACGTGCGGGTGGTACCAGAGGAGCGATCATCGATAACAACGAAGAATCAATCATTTTAAATTTATTGATTAATTTGCTAACTAAAAACCCCTCGCACAGCGCACTGACCGTCATCAAACTAACGCTATGGGAGCCACAGGTTCCGTTTTTCTGGTATGTTAGACACTTTTATTGATATGCGATCTGTAATGCTTCGATGAAAATGGTGACCGCCGTCGATTTGATTGCAAGTGATATTTTATTGATCACATTCCGGGCTAGCGCACGCGTTTAATATCTCACCAAGGCTGGTCGCGTCCTCCTTACGTCTTGAATTTCCAGTAAAGCAAAAGGAAAAATTCACTATACCCTCTATATACAACCAAAGCAAAGCCGCCCAATGCCCTTATTTTAGCAGTCTCAATTAAGAACAAAAACTATAAGAACCAAGTCTGGAAGGTGCGGATTAATAATTATAATCAGACTATACGTACTACAGTCAATCAGTCTGCCTGAAGTACAAATTCGCATGCACAATATGCCCTAATTGATACATACCGGTTTCCGACTATATAACTAACTGACTGGGATGGAGGAGGTGTCACCTGCAGAATCGCATCCTCACTGTCACTCAATGTGGAAGTAACGTAGTATATGCAGTACAGTTGTTGTTGTTGTGCACGACGAGGAGCAAGGCCGGAATCGTTCATTAGCTATGCCCCCCTATACCCGCCCTCCAGCCCGATCCTGTGGGACGAAAGCCACCAGAACACAGTGCAG
>JAUYWV010092967.1:0-14514 GCA_032274565.1 Nematoplana nigrocapitula
CTGCAAAACATCATTTAATATTGCCTATTTGGTTATCAAGGGATACATTGTTGGTATCCTTGAATAGCCCAAGGCTGGCGAAGGTGTTGTTGAACTGCGCTTCGCTGCTGGCGATACGAGCCTAGAAGATAAACCCCGCATCGCAAGACCTTTACTGACAAATTCGGAGGATTTGCATGCTGCACTGCAAGTGAATCCACACTCAAGGACACGTGATTTGTCAGACACACTTGACGGTTCAAAGGATACCATTGCTCGACACCAACACCGAATCAGCATGTTCAGCAAACGCCCTCGAGAAGATCCCCATGAATTGTCAGAAACACAAGCCTAGCAGCACCAACTGGATATCTGCAAAGAACTTCTTCAGAATCTCACAGACGCTCGTTTTTGGCGTCGAATCGTGACTTCCGATGAGAAATGGGTCTACTTCAACTATCCTGACAAACGACGACAGTCGGTTCCAGCCGTCGAGCTGGCTAGGCCAGTCCCTCGGCACAATCGCTTTGGGAAAACGATGATGTTGACAGTTTGGTGGAATTTCAAAGGAATAGTGCACTTTGATTTGTTTCCTGATGACCGTGCTTTAAATTCCGAACTCTACTATGCACAACTCGACTGAGTTTACGTAACACTAAAAAGGAAATATCCAGCGAACACTCCTACAGCAAGACAATGCTCCAGAACATGGATGGTATCAAAGTTCTCCAACATCCTGAGTATAGCTCAGATGTAGCACCCTCTCATTACGGTCTCTTCCGGTCGCTGGAGCACACATTACGTAGTCAACGATTCCGAAGTTCCCAGGAAGTCGAAATGGCGTGCCGAGCATTCTATTCTTCAATATCTAAGAAATAGTATCGTGACAGGATTAGAGAATTGGCCGAAAGATGGAGGTGTGTCATAGAAAACAGTGGTCTGTACTTCAAAGATTGATTTTACTGCTATTTAGCAAAAAAGTAAATATTTGTTAACAAATTAAATTTAAGTATTTACGAAAAGTACGTTTGAGACACCATAGTAATTGGTTAATATGATTTGTTTGTTTACCACGTGATAGTGTTAAAGGAGGAACCATGACAGGTTTACAACTTGGTTATCTGTATCTGTACCTAATCAGTATTTATATTTATTGAAAACTGAGGAATAAAATTAATTTTAATTTTTGTATAGGTCTGCCGGTATGGATGCTAGTTTGCTTTTGTTTCTGGAGCGTGCTGGAAGAACCAATGCAAGTTGTGAGCTCAATTTGCAGTATCGAATGAACGACGTGATTTTGTTTCTGTGCAATAAGTTGGTGTATTCCGGAGCAATTCAGTGCGCTAATCAAGATGTCGCCCAAGCAACCCTCCAAATTTTCACCATAGATCAGGTACTTTCCAGAAAATTGTTTCCAGTTGTATTGCACTTAATTAAGTTAATTATGTTGCCATTTGTATTACGAATCAATGTAGTAATAGTGAAATTGAAGTGAGTGTATGGACCAAGATGTCTACCCGACCTCTGAAAAATACTTGATTGCCCGGAGCAGGGTCGTTCTTTACCAGACAGCAGGGAGAAGCAGTGGCTACGTGACTAACCATCCACTAAAAGGCCACTGAACCTCCTTTTTTGTCGATATTATAGAGCCTGGTCCAGATGTCATTTGGGCACTTTTGTTGGTTACCTGGCGCTATTTAATCTATTTGGGCGTTTTTTCGTGTTTGGTTTGGTTTCTGTGAGTTTACTTACATTAGAGCACGAAGTTCTGCTTTGAACTATGCCCGATCTGACCTTCGCGTCGGGATGGTCTCATGCTGACAAGCAGGCTTTACACCTGACGTATCTAGGGGAGCATGTCTGTCCACGTTTTATCTTTGACAAGGGAATTTTTTATATATTGTACATTTGTCCTTACACAATTAAGGATTTGCCCAATGAACCAACTTGGCATAGAATGGTGTTCAGCAGTCGACTCGAGGATGCTGTTGTATTTCTGGATACATCTCAGGTACCATTTCTTTTATAGAATATCTAATTGTGTGAATTTCACTCAAGTAATTAGTATTCATAATTATGCGCTTTGGAGTATTGAGATACGCGTTTTATTTTTGTTGAATTAGACGATATTACTACATTTGAGAAGACGTTTGTCATGTTCTTTCGAGATAAATTACACATAAAAACTATAACCTCAGTGTAGCTCAAATGTTCAATGTATGTATAAACAACTCTTTTGACAGAACCATCTCTATATGAATTGCATAATTATGTTAGATGAAATAATATTTCCAACAGTATTTTTATAAATCAGGCGGGTAATTCTCGATTATCATTTATGTTCCAGTACACGATTAGATATTAAACACATCTCATAAAAATTGTGTATGTGTAGTTTGTGTACACTGTAAATTTTGTCACGGGAGTTTCTAATATAAATCTGGCGATGCATTTATCCTCTAATTTCACGCTAGACAAATCACACCGCAACCTCAGATGTTGTCCGTTTTAGGGGCGTTAAAAGCTACGCTGTAAAAATCAGAAATGCTCAAATTTTACTTTTTTTCGTACTTTATACAAATGCTGCAGTTCGGATATAATCAAAGTCCGAGAAAATATCATGTGATCTGGGTCATAAGCTGTCGAGGAAAACGTGGTTTATTAGCCAATTACAGGCCATTATTATTAATTTCAGGGACATTAATACTGTTGTTGTTGTTGTTTGTTGCCACCGGACCTACTAGAGTAGTAGGTCCTCCCCCCCTTAACTCGTGCGGAATTTTAAAGGTCATGGCATATTGGTATTTCAAAATCATAAAGAAATTATGCCGTGACATTCACAGTGCCGCGAAATTTAAGCTATAATTCTTATTTGATATATGTTATGGCATATTCATCTTTAAAATCATACAGAATTCTGCCATGACATTCACAGTATATACCTGGAAATTTAAGGACTAAATCTTATTTGCTATATGTCAGTATCATGAAATATTTTGCCATGACATTCAGAATGCCATTGTATTAATTTATAATTCTTGTTCACTCTGCTGCCCCGTATATGTCACGGGAGATATATCATTGCAGAGTAAAATATTGCTTAAATGGCACGCGAGACCTTTGTGTTTACCGTGACAAAACTAGTCTAAGAACTAACGTGTTTTTATCAATCTGTTCATATTCGTCGTTATTTTTCTGAAAACTATTCCCTTTGCGTTCATTGTATCCAATTAACTAAAGATTATGACTCGGTTGGCTCAGATTACTCTTTTTTATAATATCAGCAGTCAGTAAAGTATATATTTATTGCTTTACTGTTATCCCTCGTTTTAGCTTCATGAAAATTTGGAAATTGCAAATAACTTCATAGAAAACCGTGGCGAAGCTGATTTGGTCGTAGAAATCGTGGAAAAGTTTATAAAGGTAATAATCTAATATTGTTCAATGACCAATCCAGTTGTATAACCATACATTGACACACCAACCGTATATTGACATTTTATCATCATTAGTCAGGTGGCGCAAATCGCGCTGCGGTGGTCATCAGTCATCACGATTTCACGCCATCGTTTGCGATCTTCGACCAGTCTTAAAACTGCTGCTAATTTCCCATCGGTAAATCGTAGAACGTTGTCTATCCACGATGTTGCTGGTCTTCCCCTTCTTCTCTTGCCTTCTATTGATCCTTTAAAAAATTCTTTTTCAAATCCTCCCCGCCGGATCATGTGGTCGAAATAGCGCATCTTCCTTGTTGCAATTTGTTTCCGAACCGTTCTTTTTGTTCTTCTCTCTGTCTAAGGTACTATGATGCTATGGCAAACACCGCTGCACAAAGGAATTGGACCTTGAGTTTTGTGGAAACTCCTTTGCTCTTCCAAATTGTTGACATTTACCGTCCTGAATAACCGTGGACCACATTTATACTGGTGAAATATTAGCAAATTTAAACGAGAGAGTTGTAATATTATCGCGTGAGTGTTTATTACGTGTTTGTCTTTGTCAGTGTGGCGAAAGTTGTATCTGACTATATGCTTCTGATTTGTTTAAATATGCTAACATTTTACCAGATGGATAGATCTACGGTAATACGGTTGGTTATACGACCGGTTATATAACTGGTGTGTATAATTCATTAGCGCCAAAATGTTTAGTATCGTCTGCTATAATTCCGCCTTTATTACGATTTATTCTCAAAAAGGTGTGTAGTATTGAGATTTCATGGAGCCCGCCGCCACTCAGCGCGAGTGACCGCTGTTTTTTAGTTTTGACTTTCTGCTTTTAAGTTTCGTGTATTTTTACAACATAAACTGAATACATTTAAAATTCTCCTACAATTGAAGTTACTGAACCACCAACTTAATTTTGTAAATATGCTTGACCTCTCATGTGACGTAAAGATATCCTTTAAACAGTCTATAGGTGTCATATTGAAGAAACGTTGCGACAGAATTTGCTTGAGACAAACTGAGTCGTAATGATTTTTTTGTCTTTTGCAATTGCTTGGGTAGTCTTTGTGTACAACACGAAAAACTACAAACAAAACGAATGCAAACTGTATTGCTGGCAGTAACATTACGTAATTATAATTTTTTAAGGAGTAAAAATATTAAAAACATACAAATGATTGTCTAAAGATATCGATGAAGATGTTAAAAATATTAATATAGTTTCATAAAATATTCCTTAGAATCTAACCTGGTCCAGAGTATACCAAAAATATTTTGAGTGTGCCTCATTAGTTCATCATTGAGGCTAGGCTGTGTTTCTTGCCAAGGGCAGAAATCCAAAACACTCCATGAGAACGGTCCTTCTCAGTACCAGCCGCATGCCCTCGCGGGTAATAGTTCTATTCATGAAGCGACTGCAGCTTCTTATTACTGTTAACACTATTTTTTATCTCTTTGATTTAGTATCACTTACTGAAAGCTAGATGGGTAGCGCGTGTTTGTCAGTTTAATTTCAAAATCTGGTTCACTCTTTTGGAGAAATTCATCTGAGTCAGTAAGCTACATTCCATGCATCAGTCGGATGAAAGGAGATGGTCATCCATCGCCTGCGTCCGGGATGTTAACCATTTTTGTGCTTACAGTTTTTGGTTAAAAACGTATTATTTATATTGTTTTTGTGTCGTGATTTCCTCCAGCTTGGTGTTGCACCGAATGATATTGGGGTAATTGCGCCCTATCGTGCTCAAGTGGCACTGGTGAAAGAACTTATATCTCTGAGTGCTGTGGAAGTGAACACTGTGGACCAATACCAGGGAAGAGATAAAAGCCTTATTATTCTGTCATTCACAAGATGTACTGGAGCAAACAGTGAAGCTGCTCTATCCAAGGTAAGAAAATCTATGCTGATTTTAGATACATAGCCAAATTGAATGTGTCACAAGACAAGGTGTGTCAGTTTTTAGAACGGATATTTTTGTCAATTATAATGACTACAAATTTGTATCCGAGTGACTTGAAAGAATAAAAAAATCACTGTTTGATATACACTATCTCAATAGACACCAAACATTCGGTCAGTATATCGGTCGAGGTCAAAATGTGATTGAGGGGACCATGCAGTAAGATCCAGAAATAATAGATGTACATAATTAAATCAAATTTAGATCAATCACATAACGAGGACCGGTAAGTCCAATGATGCGTGCTCGTCCCCTCTTCACGACAGATGCGAGGATGCTTCAGTGTCTGCTTGCTAGCTTTTATTATGTTCATATCAAGTTTCGCATAAACTTGATTCAAAATTTTCAGCACTGCTGCATGCTATGTTACTATGAGTAGTGTAATATTGTTAAACTAAAAATTGAAACATTATTAGATTTCACAACGTAAGAACTTAAATACCTTATAAAGAACGAGGCATCTAAATGTACATACTAGTTATCTAAAATATAAAACGTTCCTGCATCAATAAGGCAGATGCCTTATCCCTTAGGCTACGCCATTTTAGAGACAACATACAATCTGTAGATTTGGTTAAAATTTGATATTTTGCCGGGCATGTCAGGCAGTCTATAGATTCGAAACATTATCAGTCACATATGTAAACTAATATGGTTGTATAATTCAACTACAGTATTAGTGTTTTAACGGAAGTTTATAAGCTAGCCTCCACTATTCAGTATTATTTGGAAACAAATGAAGATATTGCTAATGCCTTGTGTTATCTATGCCACTGTTGATATATTACAGTGTTACATCGTATGCCTTTTTTATTATAGACCGATATTCTGAATGATATTCGAAGGATCGCAGTCGCAATTTCACGAGCCAAGCATAAGTTAATACTCATTGGATGTCAGGAAACTCTGAAAAGATATGACAATTTAGCTCGACTTTTTGGTATATTATCATGTAGCCAAATTATCTCGCTCAAAAAGGGCATTTGTTGACATTGCTTTTATGGATTTTTTCCCCAGTTTTAAGAGTTTTACTTTTAACAACATTTTGACCTTTTTTGAAGCAATAAAGATGAACGGTTATACAGAATTACTATTAATTTTTGAACATGTGTTGTAAAGAAATTTTATAATATATTTTATTAAGTTGTGATTTATTTGATTTTAGTCTATATTCCGTAACAATATCAGCAAACTTATCGTTCCATAATAACTCGAGAGCTGTCCCAGTGATTTAAGGGAACGATGTCCGCCTCTTGCTAAATGGAAGGAAACTTTACTTTAAAAATGCATTTTTTATAAATTGGCCAAAATGTGCCGCTACTGTAGATCTGAAATTATAGACACAACCAGCAGTGTTTGCCGTTCTAATGATCTTACTGTGTGTAGTATTGACGTATTATTATATACATGTACTATAATTGTACCCACCGATAATTTACAAATCTATTGACGGAGCAGTTAGTGCTGTGTACAACAGTGAGTTTCAGTTCTTCGTTTTTTACTTTAATCGAACGTAGTCATTTTGTCTAAATACACGTTTTATATCGGTGATGAGAGGAATTGGTTATTAAAAAATTAAACTGAATTTAATCAACAATTAGCACATAGTAGATTGAGTAGAAGAAACACAACTAACGAAAATAGTTGGAACCCTCTTTAAATGGATAGTTGTTCCACAGCGGCGCGTCATACACCCTAAAATTTATACAGTACAGTTCTAACCTCATTATTTCGCCACAGTCCGTCTGGGGCAAATTTTTGGCGAGGCAAGTATGGCGAGATAACGGGAGCGCTTTCACAACAGATCACTTTGTTGCCAATACCACACCTCGACTTGAAACGCTGCAGCCAAACGTTAAGAGTACTAGAAGTCTGATGCCTAGTTCATTTCCAAAGTGCTTTGCCTTCTCACGCTAAACAACATCAGTGATGACGGCATTCTGAGACTAATGTCGTGAACCACAGAGCTGAAATGCCGTCTCCAGATTGGAATGCTATCCAAGTCACATATTTCTTTGAGTCACTGGGACCATCATTTTGCACCCACTTCTCTTTACTCGCTATGATATTACCCATACTTCTCCGGATAACAATTTGACCAAATTTCTCACTAAACACAGTAGCAATTTCCTGCTGTGTATTTGATGATTTGTTCGTATAATAAACGCAGATTTCCCTTTTTTGTTCAGCATTAAGACAGAACAATTTTCGCTTCAGAGACATCGTAATACAAACTACCGCGATTAGATTAGGCGTGCTGCTGACATGCGCAGACAACCGCTCCATCTCAGAGTTGGTCGTGCCCACAAAAGCCCTAACCCTGTTTAGACAACATTGAACGCTGAACTTCGCGAGGCTTCAGACTTGCAACAACGCAATTTGTAAACTGTTTATATACAGAGCTGTATTGCGTTTGGCGACATAACGAGCACAGTTTACATATTAGGCGCTCATCTTAGCATGACGTGGCGAGGGTGGGTGGCGACTTAATAAGGTAAATAACATGGCAGGAAATCTGTCCTGGTACTTTCCGTGGCGAGTTTGGCGGCATGGCGAGAACGAGGTTAGACTAGTTAGCTTGTTAGTGTTTCTTCTGTGTGCTAGTTGTTGTTTAAATTCCGTTAATTGTGGTGTGGCTCACTTTTCAAATTTACTCTTGAAAATGCCTACAGGTTAAGCGAAACTAGTCGTAAATAACGATCTTAGTAACAGTTCTATGTGCTTTATTCTGCTCAATTCTTAGAACTTTTAAATATAAACATAGATGTACTGTAGTTAATACGTCAATAGAAATACATAGAAGGTATTTTAAAAAATACTTACCTCGATACCAGACAAGTTCATTAAATATTACTGGATATACAGGGGCATTAGAAGGTAGGGGTAAGGGAAACGCGCACTTTTGGGGAATATCAAACAGACCGATTCTGGAACTTATCATAAGAAGCGACCTATTCACACGAGATTTGAAACATGTTCGCAGAGTTTCGCATTAGAATAGCATGGTTCACAGGCCAAATTCTTGCTAGACAAGTAAATTTATTTTTTTCGGAACAGTTTATTGCATTTACCCTCAATTAGCCGGAATAGACAGAACATGGAACTGTCGCATTTATACATGGTAGAGGAGGCGGCAAATGAAGTGTCATAGACATTGGAACGTCCTTCGAACCATGCTATTCTATTGCCAAACTGTCCGAATAACATGTGTTTATATCGTGTTAATCAGTCGCCAGATTTTGCGACTTTAAAAATCGGCCTGATTTTCTCGAAAAAATGTGCGTTACGTGTCCTGGTCCCCACCTATATTGTCCCTGTATATACGTATTTGTATTCCCTCAACATTTTAGTGTTTTAATGGTTGGTATTTATTCGAAATTTAATATATTTAAAAAACTAAAGATAAAATGTGTTTTATGTATTGGGGTAATCCGTAATTAATGTCGTTCTTCCCTCGGCTGGAATTAATGAAAAACGACATTAATTACGGATTACCCTATATACAAGGTATAGGTTAATTCACTAATAATTTGCATAGCAGCAAAACTGTAACCTTGTTTATTTAGTAGACTTGTAAATTCATCGACAAGTGTTGACTTTGGGAATATGCAAATTAAAATCACACCGTGCGTTTGTTTACCGTGCTTAGTTTGCATATTACTAGCTGTGAAGATGAATTATAGTTGTTAAATATTTGTCATCTGTAAATATTCCAAATATTTCGTAATTTTTTATATAGTTAAAGCTAGTAGCGATTGAGAATAAGAAGGAGGTTGAAAGAAAGTAAACCACTAAGATGGCCGCATCCGAAATTGCGTGCGTTAGAAATGGCGTTTGGGAGACTACTGGTGTTGTGTCTACTACATGTTCAGAGAAGATGGTTTGGTTCCAGCAATATTTGTCAAAAAATTTTCATTCCGTAAATAACATCAGCTATGACCAATTTCGACAAATGTTTAAAAAGGTAAGCATACCTATTTATCGTTTAAAATATTATCCAGTAATTCTAACAGTGCCATAAAATTGAAGAAGACATTCATGCCCTCACCCAACACGTATCACTTGTTGACGACAGCAGTCATTTCTGCGTAGTACTCTCTCGAATAAAATGATACGTATAATTGCAATATGCCTTTGCTACATATTTTGTTGCGATATTGGTCTTATGACACAGCTCGTCATGCAAGCGCATTTAATCACTATATTTTTATTAGAATAAACCGTACGTGTGGTGCAAAATTTTAGAATGGTAAGAAAGATATTATCATTGTTCTGTCGCATAATGAATTCAATTTCTCTGTTACCACATATACCAGGTGATGAAGAAATGCGATCGGAAAGTTTAAAATGATTTCGGCGTACCTATAATTGCTATTTATCCGCTATCAGGAGATTTTCAAGTAAACTGTGTATACAGACAAACCGCGCGACTGCGAATCACTCCCGGCCGAAACCAAATATATGATGGATGGGATGGGATCAGGCGGCACCCCTATATCGGCAGTGGCGTATACTTTCCAGGGGGCAGTCGAAAATTAATCAAAGTTATATGACCTAAAATCAGTAGGAAATTTATCAAGTTTTGCCATTCAAATTTAAGTGACCATGCAAGGTTCGCCACTGCACGTCAGAGGGAGCGGAGCTCTCGCATATACGAGGCCACAGTCATCGGATTATGCGTCATCACCGACAGAGGCGGGGGGGGGACGCCAAACGCGCGCAGCCGCGGGCCTATAGGTGAGCATGGCACACCTGGAGCCAGCGCTCTAGGGACTGCTCATCCTCTCCACAGTGGGGACAAAGTGGATCCACCTCCGGGTCAAAACGGACTCGATACGTCGCTAGCAACTTAGACAGTGAAGGAGCTGTGCCAAGCCCAAGGGAGAAGACAATCACAGAGACAATAACAGAAAATCACCCAAGGCAGTATAATATTGCTTTCTGCCGTAGCGCACGCAGCTGTTATACTAGTACTAATATAAATTCATGAAAGCTCACCTCGAACAATCTTTCGAGATTTTAGATATGATAACTGCGATATCCCGTCATATCAATGCAGGAAGTGTCTTTGTTAGCTAGACTCCAGACGGTAATCCCCAAAAGCTATACCTACGTATCAGCGCTGAGCATAGTTGCTATATACCCTCTAACACACCTCCAATTTCATAATGGCGATACATAACATCATGACACCATGATGATTACATTTCTATATAACTTACGAATCAATTACATCATTGTTTACAGTTTTGCATCTGACTGCACAAATATCGACCACATTCCAGTCTGCCAGGCAGAATAAAGTCAGTACCACTATTGAAGATAATCGCCAATTTTGATATTGTTTTGGTGATCTGCATGTTATTAAAATATAGTCCACAGAAGATTATTATTAGTCAACCGATAATGTTTTGATATTTTTCTTAATTTTCATTCCTTTAATGATTTAATAAAACAAACAACTCTAAGTCAAATGTAATATATATATGGAATTTATTATTGATACAGACTCCACAGCACACCCGAAAGAAGCGCACACAGCTGTGTCAATTATTGAATGTTGTCAGTTCTATATCTACATAATTGTGTTCACATGATACACCTTTTCTATTCACACAATCAATTGTGTTTTGGCTACAGTTGTACAACATATAACAATAGCAATATATATAATATTCCTATTGCTCTAAATTGCAGGATTTTGTAAACCATCTATTCCATCTCCTGGATCACGACAAGAGCGGGAGTCTGTATATTGAAGAACTCATAGGGGGTTTCTCCAACATGAAAGTGTAAGAGCATATTGTTTAATTTCTTTTAAAAATCTAAATATAAGCATAAAAGAGACGATGGTAAAACAAAACATTTTTATCCAGTTATAGTCAGTACATATAGATGTATGTGGTAGTATGGATTGTATGAAGTACCATGTAATAATATTATCAATATAGATACAAATGTGTGTGTTGGTTAACACTCCCTCTTTATGGTTATGCAAGCTATTCTCCGTTCAGCAAACGTTTTTTAATAAAGATCTAATCGCTTAATTGTGCAGTACGGAGGAATACGCCTCTTCAATGGATGAAATCACTACAATCGCTTTTCAATATACAAATGCTAAACAACGCGAAATCACAAAATCAAAATTCCATCGGATGATGTACGACAAAAGGGTTAGTATTTCATTCTACATATCTGATGTGTGCATGTACAATGATGGTATAAAAAGTGTGAGTAGAGAGTGAAACCTTCACTCTGCAGTGCCGTCGAAAGTTTTTTGATTGAGGGGGCAGTCATTGGAGGGCGCCACGTAATAATTTATGTGAGGTTGAATACATCGTTTTATCGAGGAAATTTTTTTCGAGTTAAAAATTCTTACTTTTATCTAGAATAACTGACTTTTCAAGAAGGGGAGCCCTAAAGAATTCCGATCCAGCGTCACCACTTTGAGCTGTTTGACGCTCATCTCTGTCATACGTTGGATGCCGTCTATCCTGCGCATTTTCAGTCGACCTCTGCCGCCGGCTGCAGGTACGAGGATCTCAAAGAAAGACCGTTCAGGGCGGCAGACGACTGTACGGAGTGGTGCGGAGTCAGGATGTACGGCAAGGATAGTAAGAACTGGCTAGACCTCCACAACATCTACAGACCGCCGATCAGAAGGACAGAGAATGACGACAGGGTCGACCGCTTCGCGACAGAGGGATGGACTCATACGGAGGACTGCATGTTCATGGGAGATATGAATGCACACCATCAGGCTTGGGACCATAACTGCGAGGAGGCGGACAGAACAGGGAACATGATCGCGGACTGGTGTGAACGCTGGGGGTTCGAGTGCTTGAACACGGGGGAGGTGACGTGTATGCCGTACAGGGGGGGAGAGGGAACTACACCAGACGTGGTAGTCTGCAGTATGGAGAGAGCTAGACACAGCAGTTGGAGAGTGGGAGAGGATCTGGGTAGCGATCACTTACCCATGATCATCACATCCAGACTGGACGAAGCGGTGACGAAGGAAGTCAGGAAGGAGAGATGGGTTTTCAACAAGGCAGAATGGAAGAAGTACACAGAAGAGACAGAGGTCTTGTTCGAACGGATGGGGAGAGAACATGAGGACAACACTGAGGGTAAGAATGAGGAAGTAGTCAAGATTATCATGAGCGTAGCCAAGAAAACGATTCCAAGAGGGTGCAGGAACGACCCGAAGCCCTGGATGGACAATGAAGAACTGAAGCAGAAAATCAAAATCAGAAAAGAAAAAAGGAAGAGAGCCCACATAGGCGAAGTACAGAGACAGGAGTGGATTACAGCGAAAGAAGAAGTGGCAATAGCAAGGGACAAAGCCAGGAAGATGGCATGGAAAGATTTCTGTGAAGAGGAGCTCAGTAACAGAAGTAACGGGGGAAAAGTGTTCAAAATTCTTAAGAAGCTGGAAGGGGGGCAAACCAGTAGCAGAGAAGGACAGGCGCTCAAGATCACGAATGCTCAAGGGAGAACAAAGATCCTCATCTCGAACAGGGAAAAAGCGGAAGCTTTCAACAAAGAATACGCGGAGGTGAGCAGACTCCCCGTCAGAAAAAACACCAAGAAAAGAAATAAGGACAAGAAGATTCAAAGAGAAGTGAAGGCAGCACTCAAGGAAAGGTGCAATCACTGCGACGAGGAAAGAAAGGGGATGTGCATGCCGTTCTCCATGGAGGAGATGATCACGCAAATCAGATCTATGAAGAACAAGAAGGCGGAAGGAGTTGATAAGATATGCGCCGAACATATTAAGCATCTAGGGGAACATGGAAAGAGAGTAATCCTTGAACTGCTTAACTCCTCCTGGAAGAAGGGGAAATGCCCAAGCTCGTGGAAGAAGGCCATCATAATTCCCATCTTGAAAACAGGCAAACCCTCAGAGAAAATAGGGAGTTTCAGGCCTATCTCCCTGACTTCGAACTTGGTCAAGCTAATGGAAAGAATGGTGCGAGGACGGCTGTACCACCAGATGGAGGGAGAGAGCATGATACCTCAGGAGCAGTCCGGCTTCAGGAAGGGGAGGTCTACAGAGGACAGTGTGGCGAGACTGGTCCAGGAGGTGATGGACAGGTGGGACAAACCTAAAAGAGACAAGAGGAGCAAAAACCAGAGAAATGTGGCGGAACGGACAGTGCTGATGGCATTTGATTTTTCGAGAGCCTACGACAAGGTGTGGAGAATGGGACTCCTTTGGAAAATGCTGAAGGCAGGCATCCCCACTTGTATGGTGAGATGGATTGGCGATTTCATCAACGAAAGATATGCCTGCGTAGAGAAGAACGGGATCAGATCTAAGTGGAGAAAATTCAACGAGGGCCTACCCCAAGGTAGCGTGCTTAGCCCGACCCTTTTCCTCCTATGGATTGCGGACCTTTCGAAAGAGCTGAGAGACATAGAGGGCACTAATAACGTTATGTACGCCGACGATGTCACGATTCTAGCCCACGACAAAGACCTTAAAGAAGCAATGGATAAAGCCCAAAAATGCGCCGACATCATAGCGAGATGGGCAGACACCTGGAAGATGGCACTCGCAGAGGAGAAGACTCAGGCCATGATTTTCACTCAGTGGAGCAGAGAGTCGAAGGAGGAAGTGGATGTGAAAGTGAGGGGAGTCAAGGTAACAACATCGAAATGGGTGAAGATTCTGGGAGTGACCCTGGACAGAACTTTGCACTTCGGGGAACACTGCAGACTGATCAGAAGAAAAGCAAGAGGCAGGTGCAACCAGCTTTCGAAGATGTGCAACAGAAGATGGGGACTGGAGGAACAGACGACGAGAGGAATTGTGAAGGCGTACATTCAAGGAGCGATGACCCACGCAGGAGGAGCCTGGATGCCGTCTGCTGCGAAATCCCATCTAGAGAGCCTGGATGTAGAAACTAGAAGAGCAGCGAGGATCATAACGGGGTGTACGAAGTCGACGCCTAAAGAAGACCTCATGGTGGAAGCAGGGTTGGACCCCATAGAGGTAGTCAAGAACATTGCTACGTCTAGAATCTATGAGAGAGCGGTAAGAATGAAGGAAGGGGAACCACTGAAAGAACTATCTAGAAGACCGAACATGAAACGTCTGAAGAACCTGGGATGGAGGGAAGTAG
>JAUYWV010092978.1:0-14513 GCA_032274565.1 Nematoplana nigrocapitula
ACGAGTCTCGAGCTTCTTGCCACCGGCCGTCGCTTCGTACCAGTCTCTACATCGTCCTGTTCTTCTCTCGTGGTTTTGAGTCTCCTTGATGATATCCGCTTTTGTCTTTTGTATCTATTTGTATACTGTTTACATACTTATACATACTGTTTCGGTCCACTTAAAGGTTATCATTTTATTTTCAATTTCAATCATGCGTCATAACTATACTAAAAACGTTGTCACTTACGCTCTCATATTTTAAAGTATATTACCTGGCGATTATTCGGCGGCTGGTCTTCTGAACACTTCCAAGCACCCTAAATGGAAACAAACACATAATGCATTTAAAAATGCAACACTGAAAATATCAACAGCTATATATGCGGTCATGTGAAGGTTTAACTACAGTTGTGTCACCGGTCTCCTCAGTTTCGCACCTTCTATTTTTTTTAAATAGTTTACCTTATGCATAGATGTTCAAAGAAAATGATTTTGCAGTGAATTAATTGTCATAAAAGGTAACATGTTAAACTGTATCATCGGCATACTTGATTCCTTAACCTGGATGGCCTTGGGTGTACCGATAGAAATGTCCTTGTTATTAATCACATCTCACTAAATCTACTCATATCCTCAACCCTATAAGTCAGCCATCCCCATGACTCTCTTCCCTCAACTTTCCATTCACTGATTCTTCATGGCAAGTTACCTCTTTCTATGCGATGACGAAAAAAAATCAAATTTTACCGTTTTTACTATATCCGTAAACGTAAAAAACTAAACTTTCTCCTGCATATATTCCACTAATCTTTCCATGACGTACTCGCTTGTATAATGTATTGTGTAGCAATTCATTTTAAAATCGTACATTTCTTCCTCCCAACGCAACAGCTTGTTCCTCCATCGCGTACGACTGAACACGCACACACACCGCCTCACGGAATTCTCCAACATATTTCTGTCCTGACGACCAACTCTGCACCCCACCGCGAGAACAATCATATTACGAGAAGTCCAGTCTAAAACTTTTCCTCAGGTCAAACGTCAGTGCTATTTCTTCAAAATGTGATGACTTATGCGAAAGAAATGATTACATCGGGAGGTAAGGTGGAGGAGTATGTATTTACATCAAGAACGATATGCCCTTTACACGGCTGGATGCTTCTTCATCCAAGAAAAAAAATCGAGCTGAGCAGGTGCCACCAAAGGTCAAGCACATGAGGAAATAGTGATAATTTGGTTAACAAATTCATGGAGTTCAAAACTCTCAAACGCTTACCTCATGAAGAGGGTATGCAGCCTCATACACCTCCAATCCAATGAGCCGTGTAATACCTATAGTAACAGGTAGAAAAAGTATAAAGAATGTTACAATTATTAAAACATTTTTCATGGAATTGATAAGGAAGGTTGTTCAGTCGACACGGTGGCCATTTTTCAAAATATTAGCACAATTAGGCAGTGCTCATCATTGGATTGTATTTTTTATGTTTTTCCGACGAGTGAACAGACATGTATAGAAAGTATATTATGCCCACTTTTGCGAAATCATTTTATTAGGATCAATAGAGACATGAGAAATACGATGTCGTAAATAATTAGAGAACTATATTTTTGTGCTGGTGGGGTTCAGTATCTTTTTACCGCCAGTGTTCACAAACCACTTCTTGAACTTGCCGTCTCTCCTGTTCTTCGTTATCTTCTCTGCTTCCGTTCTTCGTTTGGAGGCCTTCGCTACACTATGTTGACCCCACTTTCTGTTGGTCGAGATTAATTAACTCACCTGCTTGTCGTGTCCGTTCGTTCGTTACCACTGATGCCGTAGTGGCTGATGATCTACATGATATAGATATTGTGGTCTTTAGTCAAATCAAGCAGGGTCACCCAGACGTTTTTCGCCATCTCGCCAGATTGTATCACTGGTCCCTCCCACAGGGCCATAATGATGACAGGAAGTCCGTGTGGATGCGTATGGTTTTTTAAAACTTGAAGGTATCGTTCTAATGCTTTTAGCTCCGCTTTGAAACTGTTAGGGAGGTTTGACTATCACTACCCCAAACTCGGTTTCTTCACCTCTTCCTCATTGACCTGTTCCTTCTCGTACCGAGTCGTCTGTCCATATTTCGCAGAAGGGGATCAAATGCTTCTTCACTCTTTCTTTTCATTTCCTTCTCCGGGTCGGAGTTCCTCAAGACTACTCTCTGTCAGGCTGGAGTTCCATTGAATGTTCTTCATGAATTCTTCCGACATTCTGCACGGTGGTACTCCTGCTGTCTTGGGTGTTTTATTGACTGTTGTCCACTTTCGGTCGTGCTTTCTTGTGCTACTCTTCTCCAACACTTTTTAAACCTCGTTTCTTCTGTTCCGATTTGCTATAGGCCGTCACTGTTAGTCTTGGTTTCATTTGGGCTTGCATGAGTGATTTCGGAGGTTTTCCTGCTTCCTGGCGTAGTATGTGCATCTCGTGGTTAGATGCCGCTAGTATTTTGACTCAACTTCTCATAGGAGGAATGTTTGCCTCTGCTAGGACCACCTCTTTACTCGTTGCTCTTATTGCACCGGTGATAGTTCTTGCCGCTAAGGTTGTTCTACCTCCACTTTCTCGAGTGTGGGGGGGCTACGTGCGTCATCCAAGCTGCCGCGTCGTACTCCGCTACATATCGTATAATTTTACTATGTTCCTGATAATTAATCGTTGCTGCTGTTGTCAGTATACAGTGTAATTGATCAATAATTATATTGTCTGTAAACTAAAATTTGGTCAAACTAACATCATCAGAATTAGAGAAAAACAACAAATACACATATCCGAGTTAAAACCTAACGTGCATTTTCACAAACATTCTAGGCTGACAATACTAGCGTCCGAGGAAAGATTAAAGAACATTTGGGAAAATATTAAATATATGCTATTTCAATTACAAAACTGCTAGATGACTATAGCGTTCCGAAAGATAATTTTCCTTACCGTAAAAACCCTTATGATTGAGACACCTAGCAAGAAATATAATATACAGGTATACCTTAATATAGAATAGTACGATAAATGCGAAACTAACTCTATTTTATTTCAATCTCGGCATGTTTAACTTACGCGCTAGGTCTTTTAAGCGAGAAATATATTTTTTTATAAATACAAATTCAGTCAAAGATTAGAACAACTGTTTAAAAGCACAACTAAATTGCTCAATGGAAAATCTGAGGGTAAATGAGGCTCTACTCTGACTATTTAGTGATTGATTACACTACATATACAGTATATATAACAGTGAAGCTTCATCCATCTTCAGCGACTTTTCCATTGGTCTGTTTAGTTCTTACTGCTCGTTTTAATCTTTACAACCACAACAGTAGTAGAGTACTGGGTGCACATAGCATCTAACCAGTCTCAATCAGGTTTGCATGTTAATATTACGAGATGCCAGTATTTTTTCACCTTTGTGTATCTTGCACATGTCAGCCAATTCTTCAGTTAATGTCAATGTTGCATTTAGCATTGGATGTGACGACACTACACAGATATTGGAATTCTTGCACTTGCTCTAATGCTTTTCCTTGCATAATGATTTAAAAACTGGAATATGGTTGATTTTAGAAAACTTATTCCTATTGATAGTCAGGCCTTTTGCTGCACTTTCTACCACTATTTAAAATTTTCTACAATTTCTCTTGCATTGTCATCCGCGTAAAAAAAGGTTTTAAACATTTACACTTTCCGCATTAATTAATGGAATTTCTTTGATGATACGTGCTCTCGAGAACAGACATCAGTCCGCACTGCGATGGAGGCGTCCCAGAAACTGTGTAGCGTGGACAAATAACCGCATCCAGGCCTGGGGCCTGTTTCCTACTGCCGAAGAAATATTCTCGGACGGTGTACGCCTAATAAGGTTCCTCAAGGGGATCGGCCGCCTTGGCCGCGAGGATGGACCAGACTAGGCCCGAACGCCAGGAAGAAGAAGAAGAAGAAGAGGATCCAGGCGGCATACTCTAACTTCGGGTGTCTCACAGACCGTGTTTTCAAGAACAAGGATCTCAGTCACCGAACTAAACTGGAACAGTTCCACCAGAGAAAGCTTCGTTCCAACCTGAACATCAGGTGGAAAGACTACATCTCCAACAATATCGTCCTTTCGAGATCCAAGCCAAGTAGCATTGAAGCACCCATCATGAAACACCGCCTCAGCTGGTCAGGTAATGTGGCACGTATGGACGGAACGAGGCTCCCAAAGAAAATCATCTTCAGCGAGATAAGCTCAGGAAAACGCCCCCACGGATGCCCATTACGACAATACAAAGACCAACTAAAGTGAACACTCAAGGCAACTAACATCGACGCCAAAACCTGGGAGGCGACAGCGAATCAACGCAACGAATGGCGGAACGCCATTAAAACAGGGACGATCAAAGAACACGTCAAAAACATCATTTAATATTGCCTATTTGGGTACAAGGGATACATTGTTGGTATCCTTGAATATCCAAAGGCTGTGGTGATGATGGTGTTGCTTTGGGTCCCACCCCGTACCATCGGGTGGGTGTTTTCTACATTTCTTTTGTTCTAATAACAGCGTAAAGTAGCATTTTAAACTTTTTAATAAATGTGTAACACTTAAAATTGTCTAACGTATGAAAAACAATGGCAAAGTGACACCTCATTTTTTAACTTCCTAATAGCAATGGTATAGTAACATTATTTTAATAACAACATTAAAGAAGTACGAAAATTGTCAAACTAATAACAACCTCAAAGCAGCATTCACGCCCATTCAACTTGTTAATAACAGTGTCAAAATCGGTCAAGCCTTTTAGAAACTAGCAACAGTTATGTTTATATGTTTTAAAGATTATAAAGTGTTACACAGACAGGATAATCAACTACGGATTCATAAACACAATCATTCAGACCACATACCAACTTCAGTCTGTTTGTCTCCGAATTTGGTACGACTCAGAACCTCTAAGACGATATTACTACGCTGTGCGTTTGAGAAAAAAGTTTCTTCGTCCTTGATTAGAAACCTGCGAAAAGCACAAAAAACTGACATAATATTCGAACTGTAAATATAACAACTCGGTGACTATTTTCAAACTTACTGTTACTCGATTAGTAAAATACAATAACTGCTTACAAAATATGTCCATCTTTTCAAAACAAGCACTATAATAAATGCAACGTGACAAACTCAAACTGGTGCAAAATAAGACATGTTTCTTCTCTCTTCTTTGGTTCTCTGCTAAAAGGCAGGTTTTAGGTCCACCGTCTGCTTCTGTTCTGGGCTAACCAAACCGCTTCAGAGAACCGTACGATCTTCCTTCCTGTAGATCCTCCAGCACCCCCTTTCTTCTTCTTCTTATTCGTGCACGCCACGCCGGACGTCCCTAAGGCCGGGCCGGTGGCAGAGGGTCGACCGGGGAGTTCTCCCTCCCCACCCGCCTTGGGTAGGTCAAAATCTTGGGTGTAGGTTGGTTGAGGATAGCACCGCAAAGGGTCATACTCGCTTCACCGGGGTTCTTCATAACTTGGACACTGTGTTAGTGTCCTCTTGTCCGCACACTGGGCAGTCTGATCTTGTAGCTCTGCCGATCCGCAACAGTGTGCTACGCATAAGCGCGTATCTGTTTATTCGTAGTTGGGCAAAATTCTTACCCCTTCCAGATTGGGAAATCGGACCCCCCCCCTCATGCCCTTTCTGCATGGAGGCCTACTCCAACACCCGGAATCTCTTACTGGGAGACAGCCCCACCCTTCAGATCCTGTCGGACGGATTCAATGCTCTTCCCTTCCTGAGTATCAACAACAACAAAGGCGTTCGAATGGTGGCGATGGTTTCGCCAGCGTGAATGTAGACCCTGGCAGACATAGATGCAGCCACAATCCTGAGTAACAACAACAAACCTCGCGCTATTTATATAGGAAATTATCTCCATTTTACCCCTCTTGTCTCGCAGATTATTCATACTCTATCTATATTAATAGAGTGGATCGAATGCTACGCAACCCGTTGAATGGACTGGGATTTCAATATAATTAAATCTCACATATCCAAGCGATCCTTCTTGAATGCACTTGTAAAGTAATTGTCATCGTCGTCTTCTTCTTCAACATAAAATGCGGTGGTGAAGAAACCAATCATTCGCGTCATTCCAGACGTCTGTTCCGCCTGGGTGTGGGTCTGCGAGTTGAAAAAATAAACGTGCACAAGTTAAACATAAGACTCGATCTGATAGATTGAAATCTTTCTCGAGACACAAGCTAAAAGTTATCAAAAATTATATGTACTGCATTCATTTCACAAAAAGTGCTTTCTTGTTAGTCTTAAGGTCGAGTCACTATTTATCCGCGATACAGACCCAATACGATGAAGCTCGAACAAGGTTGCTGAGATACTCCTGATTCGCCCTAGGGCTGGCTGGTGTGGCGTGCACAGGGTTCCCACGCTTTTTTCAAGATCAAATTCCCTGACTTTTGGTATAATTAAATTCGGAAAAAATAGATATACTGTATTAGTAGAATATTAAATTAAAGTTTTATGTACTGCATGTATTGGATAGTAGTATCATAAAAATAGACGTAGAAGATAATAAAAATTATTAAATAAACATAATTCACGAGATAATAAAACACCTACACATAAAATGTAGAGAACGTAAAACACGAAATGTAAAATGTTGCATATGCATCTCACAGTCCCCCCTCTTTCAATTCAATGGACTTATCTAGAGATTTCAATTCTGATATTTTTGTATTTTTTTAGCACGAAATGCATTCGGTTTGATCAATAGTTCTGTAAATTGACCAGCTCTTTCAGCCTCATATACAAAAGTATCAGCTGATGTTGACAATCCATCAATATCTTTTTGAAGTTTAGTCCTCTTTGTCCTTAGCTCAATGATCTCATCCAAAATAACCTTCCTTTTGTTTGCCTTCTTGATACCTGAGGCAATTTATTTTATATTATGTTTATATTTAGAGCAAGCTGTTTAACAAAAGAAACAATATACTGCCCTTTTGGAAGTAAAACAAAACTGAAGAAAAGATAAATTTGTGAATAAAATAAATTATGTACACAGTATATAAGGTAATTATAAGGTACTTCTAAAGAAAATGATACTAATTTCAATTCCCTGACTTTCCATGAAACGTATTAAACGATCTGGCTACGCTGGCTACGAAAATGGGTGATTTCTTATTAGAAAAATAAAATTCAATTATTTTAATCGACTGTTTTTGGTTAAACTTCATTTTTCCAAATAACGTTAAAAATATTTATTGAATAATTTAAAATTTCAATTAAATGAATTAATTGGTTATTTCAAATTTATATTTCAAAGATAGCTTCAGCATAAAAAACGTACAGTAGTTCTCTTTTAAATGATATAAATTTTATCCGAATCAATGCAGTATTTCCGGAGATATACGCATTTAGTTTAGGGCACATTTTTGGGACACCAGGTATAGGCTAAAGGTTTGCTTTTTGTTGGTCATATTTCGTATATTCCTTCTTTTGCCATTATCCCAAAATGTTGTCCTAACTCATTTATGTATTTATCTCACCCTTCAGCCCACTCACAGTACTATTTTTCAGTCGTATAAGCTTCTATCCGATTCACTACTACTTTCTTTATGGTCCAGATGTCGCAGCCATTAATTCTCTAGATCAACGCTTTCGCTAGCTATGCTTTCAATTTGATCATCTTGAATGCTTATACATCTAGTGGCATAAACAGTCATAGAATAAATCTTAGAGTTATTGAAATGAAGGTCCATTTCTAAACTTTTTATATTTACAGCTAAAGGTGTGTCAGCGGCATAAATTATGTTCTAAATAGATTGCTGTCCAATGACCTTTCCAGAACGTTCAGACAATTTGGCCTCCACTTCCATTATATCTTTTCCTTAACTTTATTGAATAGTATGGGTGAAAAAGAACAATCTTGCTGTACTCCCTTTTAAAGCCACAAGGCTCTCTCTGTCGTTTGGTCTTGTACTTGGATAAATAACTCCACTACTGTCTTACAGCTTCTTCACTAACAAATCTATGTTGTAGAACGCCATACTCTAAAAGTGTCACGAATGACCAAATTGAAGATCATAGAGTAATCTACAATTAAGAGGCACAGTTCTTTATCATGTTGCTTTCCTGCCACTTTCTGGATGATATTCCTTACAGTTAGGATCGCATCTATCATCCCCTTGCTGAATTACTCTTCAGCAATCTGAGTACCAAGTCTTTGTCTCAAATAATTCAACAGGATCTTAGTTGTGTGACTAATATATTGATTAGTAATAGCAAAAATGTGAAAAGCAAAATGTAATATCCTTTAAACCATTAATACGACTGCCATAAAATGATAACATCTTTCGTTAGTATATGTCTTTATAAAATTGTATAATTAGTTCGTTAAATATTGGAAGGACTAGGAAGGTGCAAAAATATATGTTTATGTAATATTAAAGTGCTAGCAATGGTAAAGACTGGTAACATAAATGCTTTTAGATTTAAGAGAAAAGCAAATAAATTCAGACAATCCATATATTCTTCGATATACTGGTTTCGTAAACATTTTGATTCATCAACATATATTGTATTCAAGCATTGTGAACAATTACATAGTTAAATAAAAACCATAAAAATAATTATACACGAAAGTAAGTTTGCGAAATAGTCACGAAGAATGTATGGATTGTTTGAATTTATGTTCTCTTCTTTCCCTTTAAGTTAAAATGCTAGCAATACAATGAATATAGAAATAATTAAAATTGAATCGTAGAAAAAACGAAGTCGAAAAATATGAAATACAGTCATTCAGTATCGAAAATATAAGCACTACGGGTTAACCATACCATGATACTCCTAATGAAAAGAAAAATATTAACACATTATCACATTAGAAATATCAGAGCATACAATAAATTTAGGATTTTTTGTCCCTAAATATTCTTTATAATTTTTGTTTGCAATCCATGTTCAGGACAATAAATTACCAGCCATCAGTTGCCCATTTCTCAATCTTCCTTGTATCCTAAAGAAATGCTGTTCATATTTCACACATAACTAAGAGAGTTATATTGATTTGTAAGTCAACCGATAATTCGCTAATAAGCAGAAGTCCAATCAGCTGAAGACACCGACATTCAGCAATTTGGAAAAATCTGCCAAATTCAGTAGCAAAGCTGACTTACCTTAGACTCGATCTGTTTCAACAAAATAATCAAATATAAACATTGACAAAAAATAAGAAAAACAAATTAGTCTCCAAAATACCCCTAACAGTGCTCATATATTGCCTTTTCTTGGTACTAAACTTTAGTATCTTGCGCTGCTTCATGTTTGCTACGTATGTCTTCCCATAGATTCAGGTCGCAACGAACCTTTCCTCACTAATCATATAAACTCGCAGAAAACAATTTATGCACTGAACCAATTTTAAGTTGTAGAAAATGATGATTCGTTGAATTCGGTGTCAACCTTCAAAAGAGATAGAACAGTAAAAAAGTGGAATTTTATACTTGTTGTATTCATTTATTCGTTATGTCGAATAAAATACAGAAATGAAATGTCATGTGCCCAGATTTTTTCTCAGAGAAATTATGCCGTCTTGTTGAACGGCGAAAGCAGACAATGTAGTCGATAATAAACGATCGAACTATTCACACAGCAGCACGAATTTAGGTCTCAGTCAACACGACAAACAAAGAGAGATAGAGACAGAGAGTTTTAAGAAACATGGATGGAAGTGTGAGTTATGTGCGGAACAATAAAGCAACAGAAGAGGAGAAGAGAAGGAGCAAGAGCAGTAGAAGACGAAAGGATGAGGTACACGAAATCGGCGAAAGAAGAGAAAAGAAGATCACCATCATGCAATGGAATTGCGACCAACTGAGCGCGAAAATAGAAGAGTTGAAAGAAATATTGAAAGAACTGGAGTTAGACGTAGTAGCGATTCAAGAGACGAAACTAAGACGAGGGAGTTAAAGTCGAAGGTTCTGAGATGATAAGGAAAGACAGTAAAAGAAACGGGGAGAAAATATGGGCGAGAAAAGGAGAGTTGTGTTTACTTGTTAGAGAAGGAATGGCATACCAATCCAAGGAAGTAAAAGAAAGTGAAGGAGTCGAGATGCAAAGAGTTCAAGTATGGTGTGATAAAGAGGAAACTATCAACATAGTGAATGTATACATACCACCTGAATCAAGTCGCACGATTGAAAAAGAAGAAATAATGAGGATAGAGGGAGACAAAGAAGAGGAAGTAAACTGGATAGTGATAGGAGACTGGAACGCACACAGTCGGATGTGGGCCAATATAGTACCGGAAGATAGAAGAGGAGATATGATCGAAGATTGGATGGAAAGAAACAACATGCACGTTATAAACGAAGGCAGAGGCAAGAAGAATAGAAATAGGAACAGGAAGATTGTATCATGTTGCAGCGAGAAATGGAAGGACAACTGGACGTGGAGAGTGATCAAAAGAATGAACTCGGACCACTTACCGATCATTATGACGAGAGAAATCACACCTTAAGCAAGGGAAGGCCAGCGGGAGCGATAGGATCGTCAACGAGATGTTTAAGAACCTGAATGAGGATGGCCTTAAATGGACACTCCACGTGGTCAACCTATCGTGGAAGGAGAAAAGGGTCCCGATCAGTTGGAAGAAGGCGACAAAAGGCAAGCCCGGGAAAAACCTCGACCACACAGAGAGCTTTCGCCCCATTAGCTTGACCCAATGTATGGCTAAGCTGACCGAGATAATGGTTAGGGAGAGGTTGATGTACTTCCTTGAGGTCAACAACCTCATAGACCCCCGTCAAGCTGGCTTCCGGAAAGGAAGAAATACGGAAGAGCAAATCGCACGCATGGCCCAAGACGTCTTTGACGGACTACAGGAGGGCAAACGAAGTGTCATGTGTTTTGTCGACTTCACCAAAGCATATGATCGCGTCTGGAGAACAGGGCTCTTTTGGAAGATGTTGGAGCTGAAGGTGCCTCAATGCCTAGTTAGGTGGGTGAAAGACTTCCTGACCAACCGGTACGCCTGCGTTCGATTTCAAGATGCGACCAGCAAATATCGACCAATGAAGGAGGGACTCCCCCAAGGCTCTGTCCTGGCACCCACCTTGTGGTTAATATATGTCAACGACATCGCTAGAGCATGGCAGGAAAGCATCACATCATTATATGCAGATGATAATGCCATGGCCACACAGAACAAGAGCCCAAGAATGGCAGCAGAAGCGATGCAGGAGTCACTGGATAGTCTGGAGGTTTGGTGCGACAAATGGAAAGTGAGCGTATCAACGGCGAAAACCGAATGCATGCTTGAGCCTGGACCCACGGGAGAACAATGGAAAGTTCAATCTCAACCTTACGTATAAGGGGGTTGCCATCAAGCAGGTGACACTCGCAAGATTCTTGGGGGTGCTTTTCGATGATGGCATGCGCTTCAGTAAACAAGCCGACGCAGCCACAAGATGGATGACTGCACGAATTTCAATCCTTAAGTGATTCGCAGGGAAGTCCTGGGGTCAGCGCAAAGAGGACATCAAGAACATGTTCATACAGTACGTTCGGCCAGGTGGTGAGTATGCGATGGGGTCCTGGGGAGATTTCTGTGCCAACTCAGGAATCCAGAAGATGCAGATAGCCACAAACAGAGAATCAAGGGTAATCTCGGGGTGTCTAAGCTCAACCCCAATTGAGAAACTCAGGATAGAGGCTCAAGTGGACTTGGTGTCTGACAGGGTCGAAAAGCCTACTGCGGTGAGCTTGGAGAAAGCGCTCAGACAGAGCAAAGCTCCCGTAAAGGCATCGGCTCACAGGGCATGCCGTGAGAGGCTTGTGGCACACGGTACAGGCGGACAAAAACGAAGTAGCTGGAGGAATATGGGCATGACGGTGAGCGAAACGTGTGGGCTGAACACATGGCCCAGGGACGAGATGAGGAAAGCCCCGTGTGTCGCCCCATGGAGGTGATCGAACAAGCATATATTCGTCAATACCCTGAGAACAGCTTGCAGAAGAGAAGAGCCAGATGAGTCTAAACTGGCCAAGGCAAACGAAACCATCGCATGGTATGAAGAATACCACCTGAAGGTGTACACCGACGGATCGGTCATATCTAATGGCGCTGCGAGAGGTGGCTTTATCTTGATAGGCAGATAGGGTGAAACTTTGTCGGAGGGATCAGTGCCAGCTGGCAGCCTTGCGGACAGCTGCCTTGCTGAATGCAGGGCTCTAGAAAAAGCGATCGAAGTTCTGACGCATTTACCGGGATGGCAGAAATCTGTAATATTCACGGATTCCAAGTCTGCGATTGGAAAGCTTAGCCAAGGCCCGATCAGTCAGGATGATGAAGCTGGCTCGCGTCGCGTATCTGGAGCAACCTCCAGAGGCTAAAGGAAGCAGGGAAACAAATTACCTTCCAATGGGTTCCCGCACACTGTGGCGTAGTGGGAAATGAAGCAGCGGATCGCTTGGCAGCAGAGGGAGTCCAGCAAGACAAACGGGACGTGCGGCTGCCACTCAGAATCGCAAAAGCACGCCTACGGAGAAGGCATCGGGATAAGAACGCAAGAGAAGACAGAACACCGTCGCAAAGCCTGGTCGAAGAGGCAGACCTCCTGAACCATCAAGAACTCACGAAGTGGCAGCTATCCAGCTACGAACCGGGCACTCTTTTCTCTGAGATCCTACTGTCACAGGTTGGGAAAACTTGACTCAGCTACCTGTGAGGAGTTTGGGAGGCTCCAGAGACGACTGAACACCTGTTGTGCTCTTGCCCCCGGTGGATATTCGCTCCGCCAGATATGTTTGGTGGTCAAGTGTTCGACTTTGAAGAGGCACTAGTCAGCCCAGCCTTGTTGAGATACTTGCGGGGGACCGGCAGATCAATATGATGCCGGCCCATGAAGTTCCAAACACTCCGTTCAAGGCGGGAAGGAGCAGCAGCAGCAGGTGCCCGTCAGGTTGCGGCTTGTCGTGACAAAAATCTCAACCTATTGCTCGCCATATCTCCTCATGTCGGGGTTGTCTATAGTGAAATTCTAATCGGAACGGTAAACGCTGTGAGGTTTGGAATCTTCTTGGACAATCTGGTGAAGACTTTGATGCGACCATCATCATGGACAACGCTGGAGGCGCTGAACCTCCCTATGCAAACCATGTGGTGAAAAAGATACCGCCGTATAGTCCCATGCTAAATGCCATCAAAAATGCTTTCAGTTAGCTGAAATTTACAGCAAAACCGATGGCCGAAATTCTTGACCGAGCTGCTGCGGCTGCTGCACACCTGCCTCTGACAACCTACAGGAATGGAATCCTGAACAACAATGTGGAGTCCTGTGTTCAGAATGACGGTGTTATCACTCAGATGAAATGTCAACATTGGTACAATCGTGTTTTGGGATTTGTGCCAGCAAATCTTGGCTTAGAAAACATTTTCATGTGATTATTTCAATGTGAATTGTTAATGTTGTATTTGTTCTAAAGAAATACAAAATAAATACATGGTTCAATTTTGTTCTGTTTTTGTTGCATTTGTTTTGATAACATTTGAAGTTGTTGTGTCGCATTTGCTTTCACGAACTTAAATAAATAGACACTAGTAGCATTTGCTTCGACTATGTTGCATATGCATATTTACTGTAGACTTCACATTTGACCTGGAAAACCTATATCTTTTTGCCTCCCCAATCACCAGACTTGCAGTCTTGTGATAACGAGTTGTGAGGCGTCATGACTCAGTAAATTTGCAACGTAGATGAACTGAAATAAACAATTGTTACACAAGCAGGAAACCAACAGATTAAAGAAAAAGAATTGCAGGAAAAATATTATCGGTGCATGAAACAAAGCTTTTGAGAGCAAGAACGAATGGAAATTCTCGAAGTTCAGCAAACCTTGGAGTAAGAAGGACAATGTGAAAATTAAAATTAAGAGTCAGAAGAGAGAGAATAGAGTCAATAACAGAAAACTAGGAATGAAAAATGCTGATGAATAACAAAGAGTTTGATCACATGATTTATACAGATAGTTCAACCAATAGCACTCAAGTGAACGGAGGAGCCAAATTGGTGGTTACAAAGGAATCAGAAGAGAACACAGCGGTAGTAGACAGTGAGGCATACGTCGCTGAAGGTACTGCTCTTCTTTCCAAGCAGAGCTTATAGCTAGAGTTGCTCATGATCTACGATGGGTGGCAAAGAGTAAGATTAGCCACAGATAGTCAGGTAGCGATTAAAGGTAATTAAAGAAGAAGACACAACAGCAAAAATAATCGGATTAAGGAGATCAAAACACATCTAGACAGCCTCCACGACAGGGAAATCACACTGACATGTTTTACCAGTTACTGTGACATCACCTTCAACAAGTTGTATGATGTGAGCAAGCAAGCCTAAAGACGAAGACAGAGATGAAGAACGCCAGATGCAAGAACATATACAAGTAGTAACGTATACCCACGCTTTGGCTCAATCGCTAATCGGGGGGGCGGGGGGGGGGGGGGGGGGGGGGGGGGGGGGG
>JAUYWV010092989.1:0-14512 GCA_032274565.1 Nematoplana nigrocapitula
TTTTTGGTTTACTTGTGAAGTTTTTGATTTCTTGATACATCTCTCTTCCACAGTGGTTGTTGGAGAGGTATTCTATTATTTCATCGGTACGACATTTAAACAATTTAAATGGAGTTTTTAAAATTTGAAATCCGGGAACGGCAAGGCAGAACTGCCTGAGAATTCCCACCGGATGACGCACGCGTCGTTACGGTTGGTTAGGCTACCCAATCCCAAACAGAGAAGAATCCGCTGCATGTATTTTCAGTTATGACGTGGTTAATAGTGCTTAGATGGGGAGAAAAAAAAATCACCGCATAAAAAAGTTAGGCATTGGTTAATATAGAGATAGGTAGCAAATTTTCTACCCGCGATAAGGGGACGGTTAGGGCTTCGTTAGTGAGTGAAATTCAATGATACAATAGTGAGAAAGAGAGATCGCACGACAATCTCAAAGGGGTAGTTAAAAAGAGTACGAAGAGAGTTCCCAGTCCCTCCTACATTATTTGACTAATATAACTTACAATGTCAGGCGGTGAGTTTGACTGGGGCGGTACATCTGTCAAACTGTCACGCAGGTGTCCCAGGGCAGGGTGAGTGAGCTCATCGTGGCTTTAAGTAAAAGGGCAAAAGCTTATACAGAGTGAACACTGCACTTTAAATTCCTATTGGTTAAAGCGCTTGACAACGAGTACTAAAATTAGAATTGGACACGTCCTCGGGAATCCATCCGCTACCTGACGAACTCGTAGCTAATGAGTCAATGGGCCTGAATATCAGGTAAGACTGCTAACAGTATTTAAAATTACTGTGCCCAAAAAAATCACCGATTACAGAATAAATATTGAAATAAAAAATATATGTTATATCCACAAATTAGCCGCAAATTTATTTTAATTATCTAATAAAAATTTGTTTCCATTCCGCTTTCTAACCCAAATGAGATTACCCCCACTATGGCATCTGATTCTATTTTATCCAAAGAAGGGATTCGAGTAAACGACAGTTGGGATTAACTTTTACTGCAAGAAGACGGAGTTGTTTAAACGTTTATCTGCTTAATTTCCATTTAATTCAAGTGTACATTTATATTGTCTATGTATATTTTGCTTATTTCTGAGAATACTATCGAATAATGTAACGGATCTCAGGGAACACTTTTGTGAAAACACTTACCATAACAGCTTCGTCCCCGGGCCAAATGGCGGAACTCTGTCATCAGGCCTTGCCAACCCTTTTTGCACTTGCAGTCGTATTTCCCGTCCTGATTCTTGCACACAGCTCTACTGTCACAGTCGGCGTAGTTCTCGCCGCATTCGTCAAAATCTACAAAGCCGAGAGGAAGTCGAAAAGTCTGGTAAACGCGTGCGATTTAGTGAACAACTAAATGACAGCATGACTTATCCAATCTCTAAGAGGAGTAGGCAGAGACTTCTAAGTAGCTCATCAAAGGCTGGTGGCGTTATCTTGGACGTCCATACTTTACTTACTTCATCACCTTTACAGATGATCCACTGTACCCTATATGATGCGTTTGAAGTCCTGCGCGTCCAAAATTTTTTCTTCTTACAATAAACCACATTTTATTTTGGACTAGTGTGAAAACTATCAGAAAAGTTTATAGTTTTCAGCTGGTCCGTTTTCTGTTACGTTGTCTATAGATACGTGACTGTTTATCGCCCATTTTTATTAGATGAGAAATAATCCCATTGTGTCTTTACGTAAGCATCAGGTAAAACTCTTTCCGAGAAACGGGATATCATAAAACACAATTGCTCTTCGAAATCAGTTTATTCAGTTACCAAGAGTTGTTTGGTGTGTGTCATCTATGTAGTAACATGAAAGTGTACATAGGGCAGGAGTCAAACAGGGCAATCACGCAAACACAATACTATACATACACAGTCAATCAGCGAAACAGACATGCAAAAACTTATAAAATCCGGCGATAAAAATATTGTGCATACACAGAAAAAGATGAGCAACTTTTACAACACGTATCCGTCTCTCTGTCCACACAACCTTTTAAAATGTACAAAATGGTATTAGAGAAACATTTAAACTTTTCCAATAACCGTTTATTTTCATTTGACACACACAAGCTTTGTACTCACCGTGTCGAGTCTGGAAGCATCGCAGATCTCCCAGTCTCCACTGGTTGTTGGATTCGTCGTCGCTTGAGATGTCTCCGTCAAAGAGCAACTGGTACACCGGGAGATCGTCGGTGGAAGAGAAGAGTCCAGCGTCCGACCTCACTTGTTCGTCCTCCAAATCGCAGTTGCACAGCCGAGCACTCACCTTGTCTGCAGATTCGGGTGGTACCCCGGCACACTTGCTGTGCACACTGCACGCGCAGAATTTCTGTGCGGTGCCACCGCCCATGTAGCGCAGTGTCTTCCCGCCCTGCCCAATCCAGGCGAAATTCGAGGACAACTGCCGGTAGAAAATGAATATACATAAACTTCGTGAAAACATAACAGATTTGGAAGTTCCACAGGTTGTATGCTATGTATGAACAAGACTATATTCGCCAAAACAAATCACTTATTCTATGAAAGGCACCCACGAGAAGCGCCACAGTCTGCTCTATCTCTCTCTTTCCACATTGCGGGTACATAGAGGATACGTCCGCGCCCACACCTGCTCAGTAGTCCGTGGAAGTGGCCACTATACCCAACAAGTGCTGTACACAATGGAAGTTGGACGAAGCTAAATAGGAAGTTCATGCATGTGTCATCAAGGAAAAGAAATATAACGAGTGGGCAATAGTAGAGGGAAGTACTAAACATCGTCCCAGGCAGAGCATTTCACAGGCACTGGGATAGTTGAAATAAAATAAAATATGGCAACGAGCTAGAATAATGAAGAATAAAGGAAAATCATAAAACAACTTTCTGGGAAAGATCGACAATAACCTATGTACATGTCCTGAGGGAAACGAACATAACTTTTAAGTGAACAAAGAAGCGGACAAGGCGAGAGGGTTGGAGCAAAGAGATGAAGAATGTCTGTTGTGCGAAATAAATACGAGAGAGAAAGGAAGAAGGAATTGCACCACGAGAAGAGTGCCGAATGGCGTGACGGACTACACAAGGTGAGTTTGCGCACGAATAGACATAGGGTCTGTGTCTTACAGCAGAGAATACGAGACCTTACTAAAACACAGCTACATCACTACACCTCTCTTGTAGACTGACCTCCTACTCTCTTTTTATTTTCCATCACTTTCTCTCGCTCTCTCTCTCTCGCTACTGATTATTCTTCTCCTCATCAAACTTTACCTTGGACCAAACCTGCTCCCTGACAGATTCGCATCGCCATTTTAGCCAGTTCTGTTTCGTATCATTAATGGTGCTGCCCCTCAACTTTCTCTGGGTTAAAGTCCTGATCATCTAGACATTGCTTTACGTGGTGCTGTTTTATAATTTCTCCAATCCAAGCTCTGCTCTCTAACTACATATTACTTTACTTCACTTCTGTTCACTGAGAGTTTACAGTATGTCACAAGAACACAACTGCTCCAGAAACAGTCGTATCACGAAAGACTAAATTTGGTTTACTTGAACAGCGAAGTCTGCTAGAAGTCAAGCCACTCCTGACTCCTGATTAGTTTTTCCTAACTCTATCAGCAAAAATGCAGATTTTCAGTCTCCCATTTGGTCTTTTATATTCTAATTAACTACTGAAGATTTTCAAATAAGGGCCCGGTCGATTTCAAAAGAACTGTCCCATCCCTCTATTGCCTCGCTGCTTCGTAATTTTCCTTCTGCATTCAAATAATTCGTTCGTATTTGACTATTGGTTGTTTCCCATTGGCCAAATGTATAGTTTAACCAGGAGTACGTAGCAGCCAATCAGAGAACCAAACGTCTGCTTACCTTGATTTTGTGGCAAAAGACTCTGATTGGTTGATAGCAGTACTTGCTAGCGCGAATAAGAGCTTCGATCGCCTCGTGGGGGCCACTCGGATATTCAATACTGGTGGAATTGGTTATGAGCGTTGTACCGTTTATCACCGGGATAATGGTGATGGGAATGTCTAGAATTCGATACAGAAACAAAAATCAATATATTGTATTTGCAGTAGAAGCGCATTTGCAGGTGCCTGAGTAGGCATCTATAGCTAGACAATGCCACAATGGAGGCATCCATTTATCGAGTAAATAATATATGAGACAAACAGCCATGCACATACAAGAGTGACTTACAAATAGCTAAAATATGATCTGATTGAAATTTGTTAAAATCAACCCATAATTGCTTGTACATTATCTAAAAGATTATTTCTGAAGAAACACGCTTCAAAAATGCTGCATTTTCAAAATGGAGGGCTAGCTAGATTTTCCTTTTTTATAGATAGGTTACGCCGCACATTGCTATGAAATAACATCGCGTTTTCCTTGAAAAAGACCGCCTATTTTTGTAAATCATACTACGAGAGATTCGACATCGTTTCAGAATTTAGAGTTTCACCGACTGGAGAGACCGGCAAAATTCATAAACACAAGTGCCATACATTTATTTTTAAAAGTCATTTGCTTTGCATACTGAGAGATGGCTTCACTGTTAATTCCAATTCATGATTTGTGTGTGCCTGGACTCCCTAATGGTCTGCTATAAAACCATTTTTCGTCATGGAGTTGGAAAAAGACGCATTTGATGTTATTACAGCATTGATTCAGTGTACAGTACATCTGTTAACTCCTGTGGTACCAGTTAATTGCACACTGTCTTAAAATTCAATTCATATTCCGAAACACTATACGTATATGAAAACACCATGACGGAGTGCAAGTATTCTAAGACTCTCATGCCGCTCTTCATTCACTTCTTCACTCATAAAATGTTACTGTTTTATCTATACTACTGAAATACAAGTAGAGTAGGTAGTTGTAGAGGATGACTATACAGGGCCGTTTTTCTATTGTTATTTCAACAGGCCATACCCTCTTTTTACACCCACTTTTGTTAGGGCCTCCTTTCATATCGCAATAGACGAGCAGTGAGCTGATCGCTTTCTTCGGATGAATGAGTACGGGTCCGGTTTTGTAGCCCATTTCGCTAGCCTTTTCACAGTCTTCCGGGATTTCTAAAGAACAAATAAAACACAAAATAAGAAGCGGGGTGATTTTACTATTAAAAAGTTTTTTAAAGGATCTAAGAAACGTCTTGTTAATGCTCTCGTGTTCTTCATCGATACGGTTGCGAATCATCATGGACAGTTTGATAGAAAGAGATCAAGTACATAGCGGCGTTTGAAATGTGGTGTTGGAGAAGAATGTTGAGAGTCCCATGTACACTTCACATGACGACACTACTCTTTTGTTGGATCCATGGACATGAGAGGAGGGGGCCTAGATAAAATCATTCTGCATGGGAGAAGGAATCAGAAGAAGATACAGACCAAGGACAAGATGGCTGGATGAAGTCAAAGGACAGACGGGGCTCATCCTCAGCGATCTACGAACGGTGGTGAAGAATCAGGCAGAGTGGAGGAGACTACTAATGGGAAAAAGTTGCAAGGTGAAGTGTAATACTAAGATATTTTAAACGAAGTGTAAGGTAAGGATGTTGAGCTGGTCCAGGAGAGACGAGGACAATTTTGGAATTAAAAGCGAGCGCAGATAAAATACAAAGGAGGACAGATGTATGTAGAAAATAGAAGTGAGTGTTTTCAAAAGCGGGTTCCACCGAGGATTTATGGTACATTGACCACATGCAAAACACAATATTGTGACCTGATCCAGAGATGATTAAGACATATGATGTTAGGAAGGAGTCTATTTCAGCGATTCTTAGAAGAATTCAGTTTAAGGGACATAGATATAATCCAAACAACTACTGTGCCACACCTCCTCAGAAGTGACAGCCGCGTGCTTCTTTGTCCCTCTCTCGCTCTCATCGGCAAAAATTCCGTTTACTTTCGTGTACAAGGAATTATGAAAAATGGGCGAAAGAACAAGGGGCAACAAATTATCGATTGATCTGGAGATCTCCATTCCCTAATACTAACACGTATATGTATATAATATGAGTCTATTCACAATAAGTAAGACACTTCACCGAGGCAGATTATTAAATGGATAAATGTATCTCCGTTTTCTACCTGACCAATCGTCCATGCATCGCAGTCTACTGACTTCGACCTTGGCAGACCCTCGACCACTTCCGTTCAGGCGGGCCATGGAGATCTGGGTGAGGGGCAGCATGTTCGGGTTGGTCACCAGGCCGCCCTCCTCTACCTCCTTGGGCAATTGGATATCGCAGGTACACGGCTGCGGCTTCGGCCCAACCCCAGCTGAACTACCGCACCGGTCCAACAGCGAGCAGGCGCAGCCCTCGTGATCGAAGTAGTCGGCGCCGGCCCACGACTTGGACTGACGACCCAGATAATCGATCAGGCTGGCCGCCCCATTACCCAGGAGACCGGATTGCTTGCAGGTGTACTTGAGTTTCTACGAGCGAGACGAACAGTAGTTGCGTGCGATTGGACAGTTGAATTACCAATGAAATAAATACAAACAGTCAACAACCGTGGAGGATAAAAAGGGAGAGGACTGAAGATGTCATAGAAGAACACGATAGTCGATGGTGGCCGAAGGTTCCCACAGGCCAAATCTGATTGAGAAGATGCTCCACTGTGTCTTCTTAGTCGTTGCATACGGTACACCCTAGTGAGGATGACTTTCCGATCCAAAACATTTCACTTCGGGTGAGTGAACATCAGTCGATTCTCGGTTGAACAACCATACCTAGCCCATATATCTAGTTTATCCACGTCCGGGGATGGTCTTAGATGTGGGTGGCGTTCTCTCCGTTTGCCCGTCCACATTTTGGTGTGTTGTTAAAGAATTACTGATCTTGATTGCAAAAGGTCCAATGGGGTGTTTCTCGTTTTTTCTTCCGCCGCGTCTTCACCTGCCAACCTGTCCGCTTCTTCCTTTACGTCTATGTTGGGATGGCCGGGACCTATTGTAGGTCGATCGGTACTCATTGACTGACCCTCGCAAGTGATGCGCTGGCATTGTTATCCATGATCTCGTTTCTCGATTTACTCCTACAATAACTGGGGTGCCATTTCCAGCGCTCTAATGGAAAAGCTTGATGGATTTTATTTTGGTATTTTATTTTGTATCCCCCAATATTCGGTTAGACCTCTTCTATCGCTTTTCCAGCCTTCTCTCTATCCATGTTGATGTTGTTGTCACGCTGCCCAGTCCTTGAACACTCAACGCACGTACCACAATATGGCGCGCTCATCCTTCGTCCTTTTATGTTTCTCCGGCAGAGCCGGACACTTTAACCACCCTCCATACCACCCACCCACCTCTGACACATACACTATATTCAGTGTCCCCCCCCCCCCAACTCCTTCTTGTAATAACTGTCCAGGGGGCAGGGACCGCTTCTTAATTGGGCTAACAAGACGTGGTTCATGCGCCTCATTGCAGCTATGGTTATTTTCCCCTCGTAGATCCTTCTCTTTCTTTCCTCGATGGTTGGGTGGCATTCTAGCTTCTTCTGAATCCATCTTTTCGCGACATCAAATTCCACTCCCACCTTTTCCTGGTCCCCACTCCCACTTCTTCCTGGTCCATATATCTAGCATCCTTCGCAACTTCATCCGCACTCTCATTCCCGTTTACTCCCACGTGACCCGGCACTCACTCAGCTCTTCTACTTCTGTGTTCCTACTTGGAGTTTCTTTCAGCGTTCTCAGTAAAGCTTGGCTATCAAGATGTCCTCGTTGCCATCCTCCCACGACCAGTTCACTGCTAGTCGCATCGCCACCGCTTCCGCTTGGAACGACGTTCCAATTCTTACTTCGTCTTCCAACTTCACGCAACTGTTGGGAATAAAAGTGGTAGCCATATCGATTAACGGGTCTTCTTTGGGCATTCTATGCATTTTCCCCATTCTTTGGGCGTCCTTTGCGCTGATGCAGTACGGTGTGACATTTCATCTTGACATGGAGTTTTTAAGCATCAATAACAAGTGGTTGTGAAATCCTCTAGAACCTATACCAAATTAACTGCATCTTGCCAGAAGACGTTGTATAGGACAGATATCTGGTTGGGCAGCCTTTTCCCTGTGTAGTTGGGTGTCAGCCAAAATAGATTTACAGGTTCAAATGAGAATATGTAGACTAAAGAAAGCTCATACACACCAAACGCGACGCGATGGGGCGCGAAAAAAAAGCAATAGCAGTTAGGACAGGCGATTCTCATTTGTTGCAGAGATAATGGGTGGTATATGCACAATGCACCAGAATCCCGCTTGGTAGGCAGGATTTGCCTGGTGTCGAGTCGTGTCGCTTTTTGGGGGGGGGCATAGCCCTTAAGGCGAATTGATGAAGCTGAGAGGGTCGCGAGCGAAGCAGCCAGAAATTGAATCAGGAAGAGGTGGTGGAATACACCTAGAAGGTGGCGAATGTCAGACTGAAAAAAAGTGGGAAGGAGACTGAGTGGAAAAATGAAAGATGCAAAGATTTCCATGGTGAAGAGGGTGTGATGTAAATGAAACATCAGCCTATTATGGCAAAAAATCCATGTTGACTGTCCTGACATTCTAGACACCCATGACTTACCTATGCAGTATCTACAGCTCAGCTAAACATGTGCAGAACTACAACTGCAGATGGTGTTGGAGATTGCTCACCTGATAGCAGAATTTGGAGATCTTCACCACGCCCTGCAGCTGACCGGGTGTTGCATCCAGATAGGTGATGTTGACCGCCATCTCCCACGAAGACGAGGCACTGCCCGTAATTGTCTTGGTCTCAGTCACCGACTAGAAGCGGGACATACAAATGTCCGAACAATAAGAAGAACAGGTTTCCAGTTTGCTAAATATTCGATACACAAATCTCGAAATTCTACTTTCTATCGAAAAAGTTACTCTTTTGTTCTATTTTCCATTTCCCCCTCTCTTCTCCTTTTCTCGCCTGTTCCTCTTTGTTCAGGAGTAAATTAGCCAGCTTACTTTATCTGTCATGTCTATGTTGCACATTCAATTACAGAGAAAATCCTCTTTCATTCGCTTGAAAAATTTGATGTCAGGATTCATATTTAGAACTGAATTGTACTGACAGATGTGTGCGTTATGTACATACTGCATATAGTGCAGACTCATTGGCTAATTGGGATTTATTACTGCTTCACCCTCTCGTCTAGCCGGGCGTCTAGCCATCTAGTACATGTACTCGCTGTGGGAGATGTCGGCAGAGGTGATGGTCAGATTGTGTGCATTGAAGGCAACAGAAATTGACAGACTTTTACAAGTCTATTTAATCGTAAAGCTACAGGTATGGTACTTCAATTTTGCTATACATACAGACATATTCCTGCTTAGCAAAATTGTACTGGAAAGTGAGACAACAGAAGGCCGAACTACAGTACGTACATATAGATGGATTTACGGAATTTTTAAAAACATCGACTTTCTCCGTTTGCTAATCGACTGGAATCTGGATGGAAGTTACAATTGCTCTGGGATATCTTGAATACAGTTCAAGATGCTGGTTTGACCGCCAGAAGTATATGAATACTGTACACAGTTCGACGATATTCAATTGCCAGAGAAGTAAAGAGAGGTTGATGAGTCCAGGAAATTCGTTAATCGGGAAGTTTTTCCCGGAAACCAAAGTGTTTCGATTAACGAGACTTCACTGTGTACGCCAGTCTTTCTTCTCTTTTATTGCTGATAACTGTTCTGTTTTACTCCAATTTTGTACGACTATAACATACAATATGAATATTGGCACGATAATTTTTTACGGAGCACCGGCTGTTATCGTACTATACTTAATGCCAGCCATTGATTGTGTTTACAATTGTCATTGGATGTCTGAATCAACAACACCCTATCGAAAAATTTTATAAGTAGTATTCTACATACAGTGCGTATGTCAGCTGTATTAGTCATACTATATAGTGTAGTTATGTAACCACCTGTATAACTCAATGTGCGCGTGCCTGGCGGCTCCTGCCTACAGCTACGGTTGTAAGGCAATTCAGATGAGCGATGAATGAATATAAAATTGGCTACCTGGGTTGCATAGAGTGCTGACTGCATGAAACAGAGTGGCTGTACGAGCGAGCGGCTCTGCGTAATAGTTGCAGAACAATATTTGCATTGTACTGTATGTGTTGGTTGTTTTGTGCCCGGCCAGCAATATACTTCTCCTCTCTGTTATTCCAAATCAATCTACATTGCTTATTTTTGTGCAAATGTTAACCTGCAAGTATGTAGCACTTTTCTTTTTTCACAATATTTTATAAATCTTTACAAGCAAAACTGCGATTGTGCCAAACGTTAGAATCACAAAGTCTGGACTACAGTAACACCGATTAACAGTTGCACCCGGTTTTCTCTTCTCATCACTCACGTGATTGGGAAAGTGTGCTGCGGCGAACAAAGTATGGAGACAAAAGGGCATCAATGCTTTCCCCTTAAGAAATAATGCACTCACCTCAGTGACTTTGCCATCACAGTGAACTCTGAGGAAATCCTCGCCTCCCGCCTGGTCCGGATCGATACCATACTCGTCGTTCCCGTTCGGATCATTAGCCGCGTCCGCGTCAGCGATCTCCTTGCACGATCGATAGAGACCTGCCAATCGGACACAGAAAGAGGTGAACAGTTGAAGTCGTCGGGTCTCGACCAACTCCTAATTTAGTCTTCATCAAGAAAAGGTGGAATTCGATCTGACAACGAAATCAGTCGATTCTGATTAGTCAGCTAATTATAGCACTTTTTGACGTAATCTGTCTCCTGTTTGGCTGAGACGACTTTTGGTAGAATTGTTTTGGACAATAATAAGGTGTTCTCGGTGGATAATATATACTAATAAAAATAAATATGGCACTTTCAAATAGAAATATAAAGTCTCTCACCAAAACTAAAAGGATGCCAGAGGCGCGCAAAGAGATCTAACTGGTAACAAAAGAGAATTAAATTAATGATAAATTCTCGTTCTTTCCGCGCGGTTTGTGATTTGAAATAGAATGTATTGTAATATTTACTTTAAACAATTTCTTTAATTAATAGATTTTAAATTTTAGGGGAGATTGTTCCAGAGAAGTGAAGTACTATGAATAATTTTAGCTTTTTGTTGCATAAGCCGTGCAATTTAGGTGAATACCATACTGCCACAAATAATAAACTTAGCTAAAAAATCCCCTTTTATTCCAGAATTTAAACATATAAATACTAAGGTATAGTTATGTATGTGATAACTAATTGATAAAATAATTGTCTTTCAAAATCTTGTTCAATAATTTGTAATAAAATTTTGATTTTATGTTAAAAGTGGTTCTCCAATCTAAAATGGTTCGATCAAGTTAAAACAATTTCTGATCATGTCAATATATACGAACAATAGAACTGATTCATTCTTGATTTTTTAATGCAATTTTTAAAAATACGTTTTTTATTACGCACAAAGGCGTGAATAAGTGCGTGTTTGCCCTCCGATGTAACAATATCTAAAAAATTAACGATAACAAACAAACAAGGAAAATTACGTACGATAGCATTTCAGCGAATGTACACACAATTCTCTGCTGCCATTCACTTCAGGTAGTTTCACTCTCGTTATGGGCAGTACTGCCTTGTCCAAGAACTTGCCGCTGTCCGAATGGTTTCGGCCATCGATTGCGTCGCAGTTGCATTTGCCTCCCGAACAACCGGTGCCATCTGATGATTTTGAGAGCAATGAATTCATACCATCATGAAAGAATTACTATGCATCGTTAAATTCGGTTTAACTCAGATCAGTATGCCTTTGCCTTTTTCATGGCCGTACTCTGTTAAAAAAGTTATTTCATGTTTCAAGAAAAGGGATTTTTAAATGATTTAAAGAAGCACCATCGTACATGAAAACTATTGTTTGTCTCACGGTTGTAGCCTCTCCTGAAGTAGATCCAGAAAATGGTTGGCTCTCATGGTATCACCCGATGGTGCACCGTGCCATCAAGCGAGGTCCGTAACCAGCTGGCTCAACTCACAAAGGATATAAATCTGGGGTCCATGTCCGTGTAACAGCCCGGATCTCAACCGGATTGAGAATGTATGGAGTATTCTCAAACAAAAGTGAGCAGGCGTAATCCTACTGGCTTTGATGTCCTTAAACACATCATCCGTGAAGTCTGGCACACAGAGATGGACAGAGAAATGTGTGCCCAAAAATGTCCCATAGTATGCCCCATAGGCTGCGAGAAGTCATCAGAAACAAAGGACAGGCCATTAAGTATTGACTATTGTTTGGTCTGATATGTTTTATACTGCTACATTTAACATGCTTGGATAAATAAACATTATAGCAGTTTTCCACATTGTTTTCATTTTTGTTTAATTTATGTAAGAATCTTAAATATATGGACGTGTCACTAGACGCTTGGCCATAGCTGTAGAAGTATATTGAAACGCACAAGCACACAATTGGAATAACACATTATATGAAAACTGGCGACGTCATTCACAAGTGACTTGTTTAGTTTCCTGATGAAAATGTTTGATCAACACCGCATCATTCACCAGAATTTCGTATTCCGTCCTGCGTGATACCAAAGCTCTAAAACGTGTGGCTTGGCAAACTGTAAAGGTGGGGAGTTTTTTATCACCAAAGGATGTGATGAGATTCCACCTGATCTGAAATCTTGCAAGGTTGATCCATGCTTGACCTTCGGGTCCGGATAATGGAAGAACATATGAAGACGGGTCTTGTCTTCCAACATCTGAGGACTTGCCAGGTCTGTCATGCCAAACAAGGATGCGATGATTTTGTAGTGTTTTGAACATTTGTCTTAATGTACTGTAAGAATGAAACAGGTGTGTATTAAACTAAACCAAGCATAAAACTGTCGAGCAAAGCTCGAAACCGCTCCGCGCATAGCGCCGCTCACACAACCAGAAGACTGTCAGCGAAGCACGAAACACAGAGCGTCGCTCACCGTCCCCGCACATCACCGGAAAGCTGTCCATCGATCAGCCGCACAGTACCCTTTAAAATGTTATTGTGATAAATAACGAAACATGTCAAATTTTGAAAATCTGAACTATGTCACCATCTCTCGGGGTGCTGTACGTGCTTCTTTCGAATCTTATATTTTATTTTCGCGAAAATGGCACGAAACGTATTGGCTAACTAACTCACTGGTGTTTGTCGTCCAGTAGCTCAGATTGTCTTCATCGATGCTGTAGGCACCGTGGACATCGTCAAAAGGAATGGGAGCGTCCAGACAATCGTAGCGCACCGACTGTTCGCAGTAGGCGCTCACCCTTGTCAGCGATTTCAACTGCTCTCGGCTAGCCACGTTGTACTCGACCTTGACCGTCGTCTCCTCCGCCGATGACGTGTTGCCAAGACAACCCGATTTCGTAGTGATGTGGGTCACACCCACTGGCGGATCTTTGAACATCTCGCAGTAGACAGTGAAGGGCGGATTGCCCCCCGGCCCGTCCGGATCGATAAGCATGGCCTCGCTCTTCCGGCCCACTTTGTAAGGGGTGTCGTTCATAATATCGCGCCATTCCTGGCAGTCCTTCTTCGGGATTTCTGCAGCAGGCAGGGCTGAGCGTGTAAATAACTAGACCTGGATATTCCTATTGGTTATTTGGCATTCATGTTACCAACAAGCAGCCTCCTCTAAATCTGTAATTATTGTTCTTGCAACATGCCTTTTTTATTAATAGTGGATTGCTTTCAATTTCTATTTGGAGAAATTTATACACTTGACTACTAATGTATTTTCAAAAACCTATTTGAGAAGAATACCAAGCAACACTAATTTATAGAATTTCCATGGTGTCTGTGGAGCGAATCTCCAAACCCAGAGGAAGGTGCTACTACCATCCCTTTCTCTCCTTAAGACGGGGCCGTCCCTCCTTCTCATTTACAACATCCACTTTATCTGGTCCTCTTTCAAACACCTTGCCGACGTGGATGCTTCGGTAAATCTGCAATGGATTCCGGGAATTCATCCATGCAGGACAATGAGAAGGCCGATGCCCTTGCCAAAATCAGTGCCTCCTCTGCTGCTGTTGTCCCTACCTCTTTCACTGCCTCCTCCTTACCTCCTGGCGGTCATCTCATCGTAACAAACTTCTCGACAGACAGATTACAAAACTATCCCCTGGTGAGCTGCTCCTTCCCCGTTCTTCCTGTTGCGAGCTTTCACGCCTTCACTGCAACGCGCACTCCACCCTCCTTGCATCTTACTCCATCAGATCAGTTTGACCGATTCCCCCTCTTGCCCTTCCTGCGGAGAAGACCAACAGGACCTTTCTCACCTTCTCCTCTCTTGTCCCTCATCTTTAGGTCTCCGTCTTGCCATCAATGGTGAGACGGTGAGTCTTCTTGACCTCTTGAGACGGCCATGGGGTGTCGCACGGATGCTGGGCCTCAGCGGACCCGTGCCGCCCCCCATCCTCGGGAGACATCGAAACTAACCCCGGACAAGAAAGACATGCTGAGCCTGCGCCGCTTCAGAACAGGCCACTCCATAGAGCTCAAAGCCTACGAAAAGAGGAT
>JAUYWV010093000.1:0-14511 GCA_032274565.1 Nematoplana nigrocapitula
TTCGCCTAATAATTATTTGCAAATCTTTTGAATTTACATGTCTGATGAAGACAACTGTTGTTGTCGAAAACGTTTACCTGTTATGACATAAATGTTTCCAATTTTCGCCTGCTGTACCATCTGGTATTGAAAAATAACTTTATTTCCAAATTTATGTCAGGTTTGTAAACAAAATTACCCTTCATCTACCATGCATACATATGATAGCATGATTGTTTACTGCGGATTTTCTCGAAACAGTTTGATAATATCAGTTGTTGATAGCAATCTCAATTCAGGAAAACTGTAGGTACACATAAATCCTCTACAAGAAGTCATGAGTGAGATCACAATCGGGCTTAGTCCTAATCCACCATCATCATTTAAGAACATATTTTGGCTTAAGCTTTTTTACGCAAATATTTAATCCTAGTTTATATAAATCTGTTCTCTATGATATTAAAATTAACAATAGGGTATGCCTCTCTCACTTGAATTTGCACAAATAATGAATGCTTCATGTGTGCAAAATTTTAAACAATTTGTTCAGAAATACTTTTGTGTTCTTAGCACAAAATTTATTTACATTAAACATAATTGAATGGTCTTTAAAAACCACTTGACAAATGAAATACTTAAAAGCTTATGAAACCTTGAATATTTTATGGACATATTTTAATGAAGTATATGAATTTAAATATTACAAAATATTATAATTAATATTTTTAAAAAAAGAAAGAAAGAAAGAAATTAAATAATAAATGAATTATAATATATTAATAAAATTGTATTTCATAATTAATTTATTAGTATAATTCATTTGGTTTCAATATATCTAAATTAATGTTAGCCTATATATTAAATATGTTGCATACTATACAAATTTGTCAACAATATGCAATAAATATAAATTAAATATATTAAATTGATATACAAATAACTTTATATGAAATAATTTATTTATTTACATCAGTAATCTGGCTAAAAATATATAAATTAAATATGTTGTATACTGTGGACGAATTGAATATTCATCTATTGATTCCCTTCAAAAATAGAAAATAAAATCTTTCAATTGAAATTTGATTATGTAATCCAATGAATCTAATTCAAGAGAGATTTTCTGCCTAATGACTTTGTTCTGCAGGTATGTAATAATCATCATTAAAATATGAATATAATGAAATATTCAAGGTTTCAAAAGCTAAGAACTATGAAATTGTTTGGGTACTATCATTTTATATCCCATTAGATTATTTTTGATTCAAAGACATGAAATATTTTTTTTGCTAAGAACAGGATATTTTTCAATCGCAATACGTATTACTGAACAAGTTGTCCAAAAACTGCAGTATTTGTAATCTCACACTTTTCTAAGTTTAGTAGTGATGATTCCATTTGCTACTAGATCTGATACTATATTTATTATTTTTGTTCAATACTAAAAAGATTGAGACGTGAACAAATTCTTAAGTTACTTAAGATTAGAGTTTTTAAATAGGAAATGTTTACAGCGATCCATGTCTCAAGAACTTAGAAGTTCAGAATAGTATCTTCTTGAAGAAAATGCTTAGTCTTAAAAAGTTTCCTAATACCATTTTCTTAAAGCTAATCCTTTTTGCGAGCTCACATTTCGTCATGTAGAAAGTAATCTCTTTCCTAAGCTCTATTATGACATAGCTCTCTCAATCTAATGTGCATTATTTGGCCAGAGAATCGCAGCGATTTTAGGAAACGCTGAAATTACGTGCAGTCTCTAAAAAGGAGCCTCGCGCCTTCGTGCAGCCTTCTCGTTGCGGAGGAATGCTGCTCCGGTAGTCAAATGGCTGCATTCCTTGGGACCTCTACGCTTTCTCTATTTTCTTTTTCTTCCCCTCTTTTTCTTTCTCCCTTTCGTTTCTGCATTTCCTTTCTTATTTTTTAGCCGTTTTATTCTCTCTTTTTTCTTTGCACATTCTAATTTCCTTTTCTATTTCCCTCACTTTTTTTTAACTGACGCGTCCAATCCACCGGTAATTTTAACAAAAATGGAACATCGACTGATCGTTTTCGGCCAACAGAATGTATAGTCTATTTATGTCTTGAAATTACGATATACAAGTACTGTATGTACATGTTGGGCGGGGGAGGGGAGGGGGTCGATTGCGAAAGCATGAACCTCAGTGGAGCACCTGCGAATAGAGTCTATACCAGCTCTGTCATTGCATCAATAGTGTATAGTGGTGGAGCTTTGAAATAAAAGTCGATGACAACATCGCATAGCAGCATCTAGCTTATGTCGTCGTGTATTCGTGGTGAGTAGGAGGCTATGCTTGCTGGCTCTCTGGCGATTATAGGAAGGAAATATGGACGGGGAACTACAAATGCCGCCGGTGTGTATGTGTGTATGTGTGTGTGTGTGAGGGGGGGGGATATGAACGCCATTTTATGGACCGTAAAAAGATCCTGACTGTTTGCTCTGTTAATCTCCAAGCCAACACGTACTGTATATAGCGGAAGACGGAGACGATTACTGTGGATAAATATTTACTGTGGAAATAGGCAAGGTGATATCTTACTTTTTCTTCTTCTTTTCCGTGGGAAAAGCGGGTGAGACGGGAGGGGGGAGGTGTGGCAAGAAACTCGCAGGAAAACTAAACTCTCCCGATTCCACTGCCGTCTGCCCCCTTCCCTCTGTGCGATGGAAGCAGCTCTCCCAAACTGTCTGCCAGTCAATCTCAGTAAGGATGATGGCACCAAGTCCAAAAAAGGAAACTGCCGACGGTGGGATGCGAAAACCAGATATGTAATTCGAAAGTTGACGAAATTTTGGAAAGATAGTTTTTGGGTGGGGGGGGGGGTGCTGTGGGTTTGGGGAGACGATTTTCCCCTCGCTTTTCTCAGTCATGATTGTACACGAAGTGTGCGCGGTGGTGACGATGGGGAAAAAGTGAGAAACAAGACGCCAAAATGACACCTATAAATAGATAAAAAGATAATCTGATTTTTTTCTAATGTTACCGATTCCACGACAGTTACTATTTCTACTGAAACAAGAGCTATTCGCCAAAACCGTTTGACTGATCGTGCCTTTGCAGATATAAATATATAATACCCTCACTCCCATTGGTCTGCGAAAAAGTGCTCTTTGGATCTTGTCCTATCTATGCCACTGCCAACTCAATTTTTTCTTCTCTGTCGGCTTCCACGAGTTCAGATTCTGCGCCAAGCATTTTGAAATTCTTTATGATCTCTTTTGTGCCCTTTCCCGCACCACGCCACGTGCTCTATCTTCTCCAATTGTCTTTACTCAAATTGACTTTCATGCATCCATTGCGGAACCCATATTGCGCACTATCATCCTTCTTGCCTTTTTCTTCGTTCTACATGCTTTACAGCTTCTTCTTTCCTTGAACTCCTTTTTCCGGTTTCTCCTAACGTCTTTATCATCTATGTCCTTCACGTATACATCAATCTCTACTTTCTCCTCGTCCGTACTATTAATACACATCATAGAACTACATTTATCTTTGCTCTTATTCATCTTTTTTACTCTAAACCTACTAAATGTCTTACTTTTGTGAACCAGATACATCTAAAAAATGTTAGAAGAATGGAAGTCTGTGTTCGAAAGTATTACTAAGAATAAGCAACATACCGAAGCAGGTCTCTAGCTTCGTGTACTTGGGTGGGGTAGGTACAGAAGATGGTAGTACAGAAGTGAAGAGAAGAGTGCAGGCAGGTGCTTGCAGGCATGGAGGAAGGTAGAAGGTGCAATGACAGATGGAAAGAAAGTTGAAGGGAAAAGTAATAAGCGCATGTGTTATCCCATCAAGTATAAACGGACTTAAGACAGTAGGCTTGCTGGAGACCCAAATGAAAAGATTACAAATATGCGAGAACAACTGAAGAAGAAGAATAACTAGCGCAATTTTGGTGGAAAGGAAAATTGGCAGATACCAGAGAAGAAGTAGGCATCAAACAAACTCTTTCTGAGAAGGTGGTGCGGAACAGTGGCCTGCCATGTAGCGAGAATGGGGGAAGAACGAGCACCAAGGCGAACGTAGCTGATGGATAAAACTGGAAGTAGAAGCAGAGGACGACCGAGATTACGTTGGAAAGACGGTGTGAAGAAGGACGCAGGACCGAGGTGGCGAAGAATCTTCTTCTTTCTTCCCGCTAGGCGGCCGCTCAGATGCGACCGATCTCCCTCAGGAAACGCACAGCACAAATGTGTTCATCCTGGATGGTGGTTGGGTCGACGTTTGGGCCGCCGAAGACCCTGAGCCTGGTGGTAGTCCATCTGGGGCAATCGATGAGAATATGGGGGACGGTTTCTGGAGAGCCAAACGTTGTACAGGCGGAAGAATCGAGCGCGATGGAGAAGATTGGCGACATCCCATTGGCCTTATACTTACCTATGTCATTCGTGATTCTATTATATACTTACTGTATTATTTGTATATTTGTATTCATTGTTGCATTTGTATAATACTGTTTACTTGTGAAACAAGTTGCAAAAAATAGATTCAAATTTTTGAGCGGGACGAAAATAGCAGTCTTTCTTATTTGAAGTTGTCAAGATAACTCCGAATTGCAGTGCTGCGCCCCAACCCACTGTGGTGTTGTACATGTGTTGTTTATTTCGACAAATCTAGGTCGGTCGTATCTGTCTGGAGTCTCCTGATAAGGGACCTTACACAGACCACATCTATCATCAAAGGCGGTGAACTCTCGTTAATCTTAACTGTGTTAATTTCTACCGGTGTGTTTAAATTAGTTTCAATCTTATAGTTTTAAATATGGGCAGAATTTAAGTTTTATCATTTTGTATTTTCAAAGACTTACTGTATATTATAGAATGAATAAGAGGACTGGGAGTCTAGCGATTCGCTTACGGACTAACATGTAGACGCACACACTGAATGGTTATTGATTATTGGTCGGACATCGCGCCACTCATATAGCAGCCCGGAACCACCTTTTTGCTATTGCTACTGTGGGAAACAAAGGAATCAATTTGCCTATACAGCACATATAATGACAGACTACAAAGTATGCAGGACGAAACGAGTAGGTCGGTCGTTTGTGTCAAGACTATTCGAATATCAGATTTCATTCGGGAGAGAGTGACCTCGAAATCCTATCGGATAAATAGGGATAAGAATTTTTGACAACACATGTCAGAGAATCGGTTGAATCACCCGAGCGGGCGTGCGAGGGAAAGAGGGAAATCAATTCATTAACTATTTACATTAAAAACACAGAGAGTTCCAGGGAATAAGACTAATTTTAAAGTGCCATAAATGTCCCAAATGGAATGGAGGAAAATTGGTTATAAAGATATGACGTCTTTTTATCTTTCTGATATACCGGTATAGTTGTAAACCCTTATCGTTGTTTTCACTAGCCAGGCGCAATTGTTGAGCGAATTGCCAAATTCTCGGTGTTCGGTTTTACAATTTTTATGTTTGCTTACTTTAGCTCACTATCTCTATTTTTTCTCTCTTAATATTTCTCACTTTCTGTTTTTCTTTTATTTCGCTGTGTTAACATCATTATTATTCTCTCCGTTTCTCCATCATTTCCTGATCACTCTTTTTTATTTCTCCGTTCTCATTTATTTATTATTTCTATTTTCTATTTTTTTTCACTCCTTCACTCTTCTCCATTTCTCTCTGACATTAAGGTAGGAGTTGGCACATCATTGTAGTCAATTTTCCATATAATAACATTTACTGTTGCTTATAGCGAAATTGGTATTGCTTTCTTTGAACAGATGGAACTTTAATCCTTAACCCAAGAAACCTTAAGTTTATCAGTTTGCACAAGAGTGATTGAACGTCATGAAAATCTGTCGAATGATATACTGTACTGAATATACGTTTTATATAACGTTTTACTTTATGTAATGACAAGAGTAGCTTTAACATGCATTGTATAACGTATTTAAGTTTGTAAGTAAGATTTTATTCTATTATAAATCAAATCATTTTCAGCGTTAATTTAATACATTATTTTTCCATAATTAACATTTGGGAACGATTAGAGGTCGTTCTCTGGAAAAACACCAGGTGACTTGGGAAGATAACTAGTTGTGTGAATTCAGAAATTAACGTTGCACTTTTATCTTATATGGAAACTAAATTGCCCCGTTATGGCTGCGAAAGCTTTCGATAAACGCAACACAGTTTTTATAGCATTCTATAGGGTTCGAGTTTGAGGTACAGAGCTAGAAAGTGCTATTTTTACGCAAACAAAAATCTCGCAGCAGAGATTAAACGCCGTATTGGAATTTACAGTATATTGAGAAAATTGCCAAGCGAGTTTATTTATTTTTTTGAATGCATGTAGTTGATTGAAATTAGAAGCCAGTGCAGTTTGGTTTTCTTATATGCATACCATACCGGTCAGCGAAATATCATTTTACTGTAATAATTTGAACAGGTTGGAGTCCTAGCGTTGCACAGAATATACAATGTGTCCAAACATGTTCGCCCGATTATATCTTAAAAACAACATGAATAAAAAAACACATTTTTAATTGGCTTTATTGCTAGAAACAACATTGCGGAACACATTTGGGCATAATTCCACATCGATTGTATCGAATTTATCAGCAATAATTCGACAAAGGTTTGTTTCTCTGCCAATAATATCAGGTCTTTCAGAACAGCCAAGTCCGGAGGAATTTCAGAAATCCATAATGATAGTTTTCCCCAAAGAAAACCATATAAATACCGCCATAGAACTACTCCTTCAACCTTGCAAAATTCAATATTTTTTAACATTTAACTCTCACAAATAATCATACAGAACGTTGATCAATATCAGCTTGCAAAACTGCAAACTATGTGCAGATGACAGGTGAGATATTGGTAAAACCAGACCATTGGCAACCCCATAAGAATAGGAAAAATGACATGAAGAATCATGGAAGGGAAATTCGAGTCGAAAGGAGTGAGAAGAAGATCGCGCAGAACATACTGTAAACGACGGGTTGGAGTAAAGCAGGCGTGGGAGAGACTGGGAGAGGATTTGATGAAAGGGATAGTCGAAAAGAAACAGAAAACATCTCTATATGGGTGCACCCACGGCCACATGGGATGAATAATCAATGATGAACATGTTAAAATCGACTCAACAATGGAGTGATTTTAATCTGCATTCGAGTATATACACTAAGTAGTGTCACACTGGAAAGTTCAGCGCCCTGTTAAAATTGGTGTATATCTACAATTTCAATAATGCACATACACTTCAAATAACAAACTTTTAAACCATGCGCCTGTGAAATATGGTTCGACTATTTTTATCATCATGCGAGCTGATTTTTTATAACTCAAAGTTACAATTGAAACAAAATTACTTCCCTCATATCTGTCTGTCTGCGTGTATGTGCGTGTGTACAATCTCCCTTCCCCATCATCATTATCTAACTAACAGCTCCCCATAATTGCCGGCTTCCTCCGTAAATACTGCGTCCGAAGGTTTGGAGAAGTGTACGTGCAAACGGAGTTAGTATGTTGGTAGTTGTCGACTAATAAGACCTCCTAGTTGTACTCGTATTTTCTGGAGAACGTGACCTGACGCCTATTTTGTGTCTGAACCCGTTTTGATTCCTCTGTTTATATATCAATTATCAGGAATTGCGGTAAACCTACAGCGCTGGCGAAAGTCTATATAAATTTGAAAAAAAACATATTCAAATGACAACCAAATCTCGTATGTATATTGAAATGATACATTTGTAAGTGTTCGCCTCAGCAAGAAAAATTGAGAAATTCAAGGTAAAAGATATACAGAAATTTTGAGCGTCATTTTAAATGCATATGTTTTCTGGATGAGCACAAGAATCGGATACATGTTATATCATTTCACTGAAGTTTGTTTGCAATCTACTCAGAAATTCTTTATTTTAAAAGACAATTGATTTTGGTATAGAGGTGTGTGAACAACGGATGACCAACAAGTGACCCCGCAGAAAGAAATCAATAGGTGATACGTCCGTGGATCTCTGCGTTCTATATATAACAATTTTGAAAATTAGTATCTAAAAGATGCTGACAATTCTAGTGAAAAATGGTGAAACCCAATTGGGTTGCATTGTTTCACAATTGGCATAAGATATGTCTTAATTATTTACATGTTACTACGAGAAAAATAAATTACCTGATCAATCGGTCTTCCCCTAGCAATAGTTTGAGCTATTTTTTTGTAAAAATTTTGATGAATAATCTATAATTACATTTAATCAATATATACTATCCGGCTAAAGTGAAGCGAGTAATGCTTGGTTGAGTTTCATTAAGGGTTTGTTGAACAAACAAAAAAATAAGAAAAATTCGAATAAAATTTAAATTTGAAGTTTCAAGTACACATTTCACACATTATTATCTAAAAATGTTATTTATAGTCCATTAGCTAGTTAATATATCATGTGCCCCCCCTCTGGCTAGGACCACTATTTGGTATATCGTTGGTGTATAGACATAAAAAGATTATTGATCTTCCATTGGGGGATTTGTTGCCAAGCTTGCAACTATGCAGCCTTGGGTTCATCATTTTCATGGTGAGGACTTCCATATAATCCCGAACAAATGTTCAACTGGATTTAGGTCACTGACTGAACCCGTGCTGTGTGCGGCTTTCCATTTTCTTGTTGGAAGATGTTGTTTGGTCTACGTTGAAAAAAGACAGCAAGTAGGGTCGGAGGACTTGGTCCACGTACATCTGATTATTGATTATTGAAAACATGTCGTATCATAATGACTGCGCATGCAAATTATGATGAAACATTAAACAAAATTCGTTTGACCAACTAACACAGTTCATCAGATCTGGTGCAAAAGTTTTCGCACCACTTTAGTCGGTTAGTATACATGTATATTTGCGTCTGTTCTAGATTCTTATGTGGCGAACATTGTGGTACACCATGTATTATATGTAGTACCATTGAAGACTGAGACGACATTAAGGTAGGAACCATAGCCGAGTAAACTTCGACTAAGTGCCGTGTAAAGAGTGTTGAGTTTATTCTTTGGACGTATTGAATTTAGAGCTTGCAGCATGTACACTACCGTAGTGACTTTATATGGAACGAACTGTTTATATGACCCGGCAAAAATAGTGTGTCATTCAGATTAATAATCAAAATTACAAAATTGATTAATTTCAGATAGTCATAATCTGCTATGAAATCCTGCAATGAAACACCCGCACAGCGAACTCCACGTCGACAATTAGACGCTGCACGAATTTCTCAAGTTCGCTGCAATGAAACACCCGCACAGCAAACTCCACGTTGACAATTAGACGCTGACCGAATGCCTCAAGCCTGCTGCAATGAAACACCCGTACAGCGAACTCTACGTCGACAATTAGACGCTGCACGAATTTCTCAAGCTCGCTGCAATGAAACACTCGCACAGCGAACTCCACGTCGACAATTAGACGCTGCACGAATGTCTCAAGCTCGCTGTAATGAAACACTCGCACAGCAAACTCCACGTTGACAATTAGACGATGCACGAATGTCTCAAGCCCGGTGCCCGTCATTAAACGTTTCATTGTATTTTAAGACTGCAAAATCTTTACGTCATTTTTTATTGCGTCATTCTATTTATTGCATTTTTGCATTCCGAGCTAGCGGACGTGTTTAATATTGTACTGTATAACTGATTTTTGTTAAAACTATTTATGTTCTCTAGACCCGGGTTTTGGAAGGTGTCTTTGAAATGCTAGTCAGTTTGTCTGCTGAACTTTTCATCTTCAAACTTCAATCATCTGATGTTTCTGTTCGATGAGTCTTGGAATTGTGTATCGTTGTTCTTCAAACCCTCTTTGTGTTATATAATCGCTTCGGGCTCAAGCTAGCAAGTATTGAGCTGGATAGAGAGCACGTGTCCTGACGTTCGTAATCAACAGACTATACGGACTTCGTCTATTTCGCCGTCATTCTGTATTCTTTCATTGTTTTCCTCTATAGATGTTAAAATGATAGTTTGTTTGCATTTGTATTTTTGCTAAATATATATTACACCTGCATGTGGTTTTTGTCTGTAGTCCTGTTTATTTTAATCCTACAATTCATATTTTGAGTTTTTTTGCAATTTAATTTCCTGTTTGGCAACACGCGACGGCTGTTTCATATACATTCTGGGTATAAAATTCCAGCTGTGATATTTCTTAGTTCAGTTAAAAGACAGTTATTATAAAATCTAATTAACAAGGAAATGACGATTTTTAGTGCTGCCCATTTTTGCTTGTTTTACTGATTTTTATTCGGAAATTAATCTTAGATTTTAATATCCCCCGATAGCAAATTATTGTCTTTACTGCGAAAAAATTAAATCGCTTGAAATTGTCTATTGTTTCCAAAATATAATATGCCAAACGTCACTCGTCACTATGGGAGACTCCGCTATATAGGGTTAGCTTAGATACCAGTGTATCTCCTGGGCATATATAGTACGAGATGGAAATGCATACTGAGATTTATAAGAGAGATAGCAGTGCACTAAGAATATTAGAATGTTGTTTTTCGTGACCCAAGGTTTCTAATTTCATCTCTGACAAAGATGTAACTCCCTAGAATTTCAAAGCCAAGGTGATTAATTACAGATTCCATTGTCTGCATTTTTGGGCACGTTGTAAGGAAATCGAGTGGTAAAGTGTTTTGCAACATCTTAGAAGAATTTATCCCAGGCTCTAGATTTCCTGGAAGACAAAGAGAAACTGGGACAGAGGACATCAAAGAGTGGGTAAACATCAACAACTACGGTGATTTAAAGAGAATTGTTATTAATAGATTTCGGGGGAGCCAAAGATTAGCAACTTATACCGTATACGTAGAGACTACTCAGAATGAATTGAATTGGCCCTCTTCGAGTCACTGATGTAGTTTCAATTTCTCTTGAGTAACTTTATGAACCAGCTCCCTCCATATAGTACTCTGTCCTCTGCTAGGTTGTGCCAATAGTAAAAATCTTCTGTGTTCTCAAGCTGTTTTAGTTTTGATTCTTTTGTGCATTGTTTGGTGTTTAGATATATTGCATGTTAGTTTTACGTCTGCCTGCGAATTTCTTATTATTTTCGTCCATACATTAAAGAAATACTTTCATAGCGTTGTAGGCTGGAGTTTCTTGCATTCTAGTGTATGACCCAGCATCTTCCATCTTGCTTGTGTTATATCTCCTGATATTGGTGTAGTTTTTGTTCTTCTGTAGAGTTCTTTTGTTTTGATTATGTTGGGATAGTAAATGTTCATTAATATTTTCAGTTGTTTTCTGTGAAAAGCGTTTAGCTTTTCAATCTGTTCTCTTGTTATCCCCCATATTCTAGCATTATAAAGTAGTACTGGTTTCACATAAGCATTGTACATTCAATTTTACTCTTAACTCTGTTGTTACTGTCTTTCCTTTTATCCATATTTTCCATAGTTTGTTCATAGCTAGTTGAACCAGGTGTTTTCTTCTTGCTATATCTTCTTCTTCCCCTAAAAAAGGGTCCCTAACTTGTTGCTTTTCTTTCAGTTATCATTTTTTCTGAGATCTTTATTAAATCTGCGTGTCCAATAGCGGAGCGTGATACACCCTAAAACTATTTTAGTTAGCTTTTGAGTGTATTCTGTATGCTAATTGTTGTTTAAATTGCGTAAAATTGTCGTGTGGGTTTCACTTTTCAAATTTCTATTTGATAATGGCTACGGATTATGCGAAACTATATAGTTGTAAATATACACTTTTGTTTAGTTTGAATATTTGCATTTTAGCATGTTTCATTAATTTTTACGTCGTCGCTTGCAAAATATTTATTCCTAATATACGCATGCTACTTTTTCACTGAAAAACTCAAACTCATTACATATTATATAAACTAGCGGCATACCCGTGCTTCGTTTCGGCCAATAAAGCGGCAAAATATTGTGTGGCTATAAGCGAGCGCTGTTTGTTAGGGGAATTGACAAATCGGTAAGAAAGCCTGACCCCGAAAATTAACAGAGTAAGACGTACATAAATGAATTGTCCGGACTTTCCGTTTATCTGTAGCATATTAATTTGTCATGCAGCAATCGCTCATCTGAAGCATATTGATTTTAGCATCCCAGCAATCGCTCATCTACAGCATATTGATTTTAGCATCGCAGCAATCGCTCATCTACAGCATATTGATTTAGCATCGCAGCAATCGCTCATCTGCAGCATACTGATTTAGTACAAAACATGCTTTTTGGGGCTATCTTCTGCTGTGGACCTCTCAATTGGAAATTTTGCATCGCGTGGCTATTTTTCCCATGTTGCCCATTGGTGTAGCATTCTTTTGAGTCAGCAATCATGCAAATCGGTCAAGAGAGATGGGAGATAAATACCGGTCAGATATACATACATATATACACATAGACATTTCTCTAATTGTATATATAGGATTTTGTGTTTAACACAATGCACCTACTTATGAAGCAGTGCACTCAAGATCCGTTCACTCTATAGGCACAGTGTCAACCCGTATTGTTCTACATATACGTATTATGCATATATTACTGACTCCTGTGTTTTCATGATCTACACGCATCATATGGTCGCACGATCTTTCCTCTGACATTCAAAAATGTGTTATATTGTTTCCAGAAAGAAAGGAAACAGAGGAATCACCCACATACACCCCACATACCCTTCCCATAAATAAAAACAGTAGTCAATCAATCAGTCTACAATTCTTATAATACATTTCCCATTTGGTCAGGCACCAGTCAGCTGGAAAGCACATTTTCAACCCCACCACCACCCTCGCCCTGTGGGAGGAGGTGTGGAGCGCTAGAGGTAGGATCACGTGAGAAATGCATTAGCCGATTCCTTGTACCGAACGCTAAGATCGAAACCCTTATCGCTCTCCGCAAACAAACCCACTACATGAATACTATATGACTAGTAAGCTATACGCATAGTGAAACTGAACTCAATTACGAAGATCGGCGGTTCTTCGCGCCCGCAAACTTAACGAGTACAACTGTCCGGTAAAGCAAATTTAACCACCAACGCTTTTGTTAGAATTTCAAAAATTTGCTCTACGAGCAAGATGTGCCGATAGTAATCTATGGAAAAGGTAAGACACCTTGCAATCCAGTATTTCTAACCTGTTTTCATATATGTACAATGTTTTAGTCAAACATAGCGCGCGTCAAACTTCTAACAGGAAAACACACGACCCATGCTGGTCTATCCATTAACCAATGTAAGCAATGTCAGCAAGCCCTACAACTTTAACTACTGCAACAATTTAAAATAACTGTCTATTTGTGAACAAACGGTTATGATGTTTAAACTAAGTTTAAGAAAGCCGAACTATCAACGTGCGCATGGGCTCCTTTAGGGAAGGTGACTAGTATGACTAGTCACCTCTCTTAAACTTTAGGGGGTGCCGAAAGCCAGTGTCATGGGGTGCCATTATTGATAAAATATGTCGTTTTTCTAGTACAACTTTATTCGTGAAAGGGGCGCTCTTTTCACGAATAAAGTTGTACTGGATAAAACTACATGCCTTACAGAGGGTGCCCTTTTCACGAATAAAGTTGTGCTGGATAAAACTACATACCTTACAGAGGGCGTCCTTTTTACGAATAAAGTTGTACTGGAAAAAACTACATGCCTTACAGAGGGCGCCCTTTTCACAAATAAAGTTGCATTAGATAAAAGACGTTGCTGAAATTTTATGAAGAAAATCATAATAGTATTGACGTAAAATTCAAAGAATTGTTCACTCGATTGTCAACATTTGCTTTTGAGAACGGCATTCAACAAGCTAGACCAAGGCAATCTAACCGACAAATACATCTCTCTAATGTTCCAGCAGAATCTATCTCTGAGTACTGGAAAGCTACTGTTGCCATTCCCTTCTTAGATTACATCATTGAGCAATTAAGAGACCATTTCATCCAAGAGAAAAAGGCACATTATGAACTCTGCAAACTTTTACCAGAACTGGCGGCCACGATGGATGTTATACACATGTGTATGAAATCTTAAACTTGTTGCCCAATCCGAACAGTCTCCTCACATAATTAGAGCAATGGAAACACTACTGCATCGCTGTGATAAGAAGACCACGTCTATATCCAAATGTTGAGGTTCTGTTGCAAATTCTATGTGGTCTACCAATTTGGCAGCGTCACAGCGGAAAGAAGTTTTTCTGGCCTGCGCAGACTGCATTCGTGGTTAAGGCAGACCATGACGATGGAAAGACTCGGAAATCTAGGAGTCATCGTCATACATGGATTTGAGCATGGACCAAATACTAACGATATCATCGCTAGATTTATTCAGTTAAATGGTACCGTAGTGTTACATTTAGGCTGACTCAAGAAATATAATTTATTGTGTTTTTAAATAATTGCACTGTGAAATCACAAATGTACTTAGTGTTTTACCAATTATAGTCCTCATATAATTATTATACATGCATGACATAGTTAAGGTCTGTATTGCGTAGTCTGTGTATATTTCTACTGGACTACAGTACATCATTGTATTATGATTGTAGAAAGTATTAATTACT